>PVJS01005521.1:8262-48983 GCA_004027185.1 Glis glis
AAAAAAAAAAAAAAAAAAAAAAAAGTTGCTGAGGCTGGCCATGAACCTGCGATCCTTCTGTCTCAGCCTCCCAAGTACTGGGATTACAGGTGTGTGCCACCATGCCCGGCTCATGCACGAGATTTTAATTTTTAAATTAATTAATTAATTAATTAATTAAATTTTTTGCAGTACTGGAATTGAACCCAGGGGCATTCTACCTCTGAGCTACACTCCCATCCCTATTTTATTCTTTGTCTTAGAAAGAGAGTCTCACTATGGTGCAGAGGGCCTCACTAAATAGCTGAGGCTGGCTGCAAACCCCAATCTTCAGGTCTCTGCTTCCCAAGTACTGGGATTATAAGTGTGCGCCCCCACGCCCGGCTAAAATATCTCACTTTAAGAAAGTAATTTTCAAATTTCGAAAGTCTACACCCTCAGCAGCTTCATGAGGCCCTCATCAACTTAGCTAATGAGACCCTGTTTCTTTAAAAAAAAAAAAAAAAGCTGGGGGTATAGCTCGGCGTTAGAATGCCCCTGGGTTCAATCCCCAGTACCACAAAAAAGAAAAGAAAGAAAGTCTAGTTCTTTATTGAATTTATATTTTTCTCACAGTTTAGCTATTGTATTCTCAGATGACAACTTTGACTATATATGTATACAAAAAATTTAGGAGTTTATATACGGAAATATCTTTAGCTGCTTAGATTATCGATAAATTAAAATGAAGAAAAAAGTTTTGTTTATTCTGGTTTTTCTGTAGTAATCATGAGTGAGTCTCTGATTCTCGATAGTAATTTCTGTGAGTACAGGAATGAGGTACATTTTGTTCTTAAGTCTCCAGTGTTGTTGAAGGAATGAACAGATTTGAAGTCTGGGTACCGTATACTAAGGGCTCCTTATTTTTGCAAATCATGTTTAGAATTGGATATGTGAAGGTCTGTTCTCTAGATGTTGAACAAATTCTTTCAGTTTGACACAGGTTATAAAATAATGATTTCTAACACGTATGGTGTATTGCTTTCATGTGAATAATTTTGGTAAAAATTGTAGCTATATCCAGCATAAAGCAGTTTGTATGTAAGCATTATGTACATTGAGTCTTATGTATTATTATACTCTTGTACAATGAGTTTGGGATGAGTCAGTATTTGTGTAGAAAACTATTTATGATTCTTTTTCTGGCGGACTTGGGGATCATACCCAAGGCCTTATACATGCCAGGCAAGTGCTCTGCCACTGGGGGTTATAGAATTGAACCCAGGGTTATTCTACCTCCAAGCTAAATCCCCAGCCATATTTTTATTTATTTATTTATTTTTTTGCGGTACTAGTGATGAATCCCAGGGGCATTTCACCTCCGAGCTATACCCCCACACCTATTTTTATTCTTTATTTTGAAACAGGGTCTCACTAAGTTGCGGAGGGCCTCACTAAGTAGCGGAGGCTGGCCACAAACCCGCGATCCTCCTGTCTCAGCTTCACAGGTACTGGGATTACAAGTGTGTGCCACCATGCCCAGCTGCTTTTTTCTTCCTTCCTTCCTTCCTTCCTTCCTTCCTTCCTTCCTTCCTTCTTTCCCTCCCTCCCTCCTTCCTTCCTTCCTTCCTTCCTTCCTTCCTTCCTTCCGCCACCATGCCCAGCTGCTTCTTTCTTGCTTGCTTGCTTCCTTCCTTCCTTCCTTCCTTCCTTTCTTTCCTTTATTTATTTATATATTTATTTATTTATTTATTTTTTGCAGTACCGGGGATCGAACGCAGGGGCGTTCTACCTCCGCGCTACGCCCCCGGCCCTATTTTTTTATACTTTATTTTGAAACCGGGTCTCACGAAGTTGCGGAGGGCCTCACTAAGGAGAGAGAGAGAGAGAGAGAGAGAGAGACAGGGAGGAAGGGAAGGAGGGAGGGAAGGAGAGAGAACGCTCGCGTACGTGCTCACGCGCATGCATGAGCTGAGGCTGGCCGCGAACCCAGATCCTCCAGTCTCCGCCTCCCAAAGTACTGGGATTACAAGCATGCGCCACCACGCCCGGCTTATTTCTTTATTTTGAAACAGGGTTTCACTAATTTGAAGTTGCTGAGGCTGGCCATGAACCTGCAATCTTTTCATCTCAGTCTCCCAAGTACTGAGATTACAGGTTTGCGCTACTGTGCCCAGCTCTTTCTTTGATTCTTAACTGATGGCTTTCAGAACATCTCCCAAATCATCTTTAGTAATATATTTTTTTAATTAATGGAAAAAAGCCAGGTGTGGTGGTGCACACTTGTAATCCCAGTACTTGCAAGGCTGAGACCGGAGGATCTGGGTTCTCGGCCAGCCTTAGCTACATAGTGAGGCCCTCCGCCACTTAGTGAGACCCTGTTTCAAAATAAAGAATGAAAAATAGGGCTGGGGGTGTAGCTTGGAGGTAGAATGCCGCTGGGCTCAATCCCCAGTACCATGAAAATAAATGAATAAATAAATTAATTAATTACATAATTAATGGAAAATTTCACCAAATAACAAAATACCAAGATGGAGTCTATTACTGTTTTCACATTAATTTATTTTCATTTAGTTATGTCACCCATAAAAATGTATTGTTTATTACTTCATTGAGGATCACATAACAATGTATCATAATTATTCTTTGGTCACTGGTAGCTTATTACTGTATATTGTAGTTTAGATTCACAAAAGTTAGCTGTTAGATAATATCTTCTCTCTTTTTGATATTTATAGTATCAAAGTCCTGGTTCCACAAATGTTTAGATAAATATTTTAGAAATTAAGACTGTAATGGTAGAAGTTAAGACTTTAGTGGCTACCTTTCTATATGTGTCCTATAAAATACAGTTTGTATTCAAGCTGAATAATGTTAAGATAGTCTTTGTTATCTAATAACTTCCTCATACTTATTGGTAACTAGAATAAGCTGTTGAAATAGCTTAAGTAGTGGTGGTGCATGTCTGTAATCCCAGTCCTTGGGGGGCTGAGATAGGAGGATCACGGGTTTGAAGTCAGCCTCAGCAATTTAGTGAGGCTTTCAGCAACTTAGCAAGACCCTGTTTCCAATTAAAAATAAAAATAAATAGGGCTTGGGGTGTAGCTCAGCAGTAGATAGCCCAAAGACAGTTTTAAGTATAGAAACCTACCTCTAAATATCTGGTGGCCTACAGTGACTAGTGTTGTTGTTGGTGTGTCTGTGTGTTTGTGTGGAAATATGATTGTTTATGGGGAATGCTGTAGAACATGCAAAGGGAAACCTGCAGTAGATATTTTTCTGGTTTTTTTTTTTTTTTTTGGTGCTGGTGGTTGAACGCAGGGGCATTCTACCTCCAAGCTACACCCCCAGCCTTATTTTACTTCTTATTTTGAAACAGGGTCTCATTAAGTTCTGGAGGGTTTCACTAAGTAGCTGAGGTTGGCTGGGAACCTGTGATCTTCCTGTCTCAGCCTCCCAAGTACTGGGCTTACAATCATGTGAAGGCACGCCTGGCTTTAGATATTTTTCATATTAAATACATCAGAAAGTTTTAGTAATTCCCTTTGCTTTTTTTTTTTTTTTTTTTGCCGTACCGGGGATTGAACCCAGGGGCGTTCTACCTCCGAGCTACACCCCCAGCCCTATATTTTATACTTTATTTTGAAACCGGGTCTCACGAAGTTGCGGAGGGCCTCACTAAGTAGAGAGAGAGAGAGAGATGGAGAGAGAGAGATCAGAGGGAGAGGGAGAGAAAGAGGGAGAGGGAGAGGGAGAGGGAGCTGAGGCTGGCCGCGAACCCAGATCCTCTGAACCCGGATCCTCCGGTCTCTGCCTCCCAAAGTACTGGGATTACAAGCATGCGTTCGCCTGGCCTTCCCTTTGTTTTTAAAAAATGAAACCAATAGCCGGGCGGGCGTGGTGGCGCATGCTTGTAATCCCAGTACTTTGGGAGGCGGAGACCGGAGGATCCGGGTTCGTGGCCAGCCTCAGCTCTCGCTCTGTCTCTGTCTCTCTATCTCTCTCCTTAGTGAGGCCCTCCGAAACCTCGTGAGACCTGGTTTCAAAATAAAGCATAAAAAATAGGGCCGGGGGCGTAGCGCGGAGGTAGAACGCCTCTGTGTTCAATCCCCAGTACCGCAAAAAAAAAAAAAAAAAATGAAACCAATGATTTCTTTGGAAGTCTAGATCGAAAATGAGGGAATGTGTTGTATTTTAGGCTTGGTAGATAGCTAAGTAAATTATTAAAAGTGTTCAATGGAAATTATCCTTTCATTATAGAGAGACACCTTCTGTTTAAATCTAGACCAAGAGAATCTGGGTTTAGCTGCCAAAATAATAAAGCATTAATTATTGGAAACTATGTATTCTTTTTACAGGGCTAAAGTTAATTGTGTAAACACCTTTGGGGGGCAATATATAAAACTATTCCAAATTAACAGTTTAATTCTATAGTGACCTGCTTCACCATAGTGATTCTGACAAGTCTTACAGAACTCTTAATTTATAAGAGTTCTATTGCAGCACTTGATTATCAATTTGCATTTACTGTTTCTATGAAAGTAATAATTATAATAGAAGTATTCTTTTATTTAGAGTTTATGTAATTTCATATAATTTAGATTCTGCATGACCTTATCTAATTAGTGTGAATCATTCCATTGAAAACCTTAGGAAGATAGTAGAAACAGTGCAAGGTGTTAAATCTTTCATGCCTCACAGTTGACTCAGTACGTTAAGAAGATCCCCCCCACACTCAGACATGTGTAAAGGCCTGATAATTTGTGATACTTTATAGAATTGTTATTATTATTTTTAGAACCACGTGAGTGCATTGCCAATTCATAAAATTTTAAAATAGGTTGGAATATTTAAATAGTGAAAAAAGAGGAGATAGCATTTAAATAATGAAACATGGAGTTGTGTATAGAAAGTTTAACAAATTGGAGGACAAGAGCAGCTCAACCATTTCCGCCTATCATTGTCCCCTTTCCCACGTATGAGATCACGGTGTTTTCAGATTTACTATTCAGCAGCATGAGGTGACAAATCCTAATAATGAGGGTGATAGCAACCATGACTAGCCACCGTTGTCTGCTTGCTGTGTACCATTCAATAAGTGGCTTTAGGTGTGTGTGTCCTTCCATGCTCACAGCAACTCCACCAGCTGCAGGGAGCTGATCATCTCCACTTTACAAGTGAGGAAGTTGAGGTTTAAGTGAGTACCTGTCACAAAGCGAGTAAGAGGCAGAGAGAAAATTCAGAACCAGGTCTGTCTGAGCCTAGTCTCATGTTTTTCATCACTTTTCTCCACTACTTATTTGTGACGGAAAAGGTACCAAAATACAACTTAAAAATAAAAGAGAGATAGATATATTTGAAATCTGTTGCGATGTGAGTTTTTGCTTTGAATGCCAGGAGATTAGGGAAATAACACATTTGGTATTTATAATACCTCTTTTCTTTAACTCATAATTTGCATTTTAATGACTGTATATTTTATAGATAGTTACAATGTGGGTGTTACAGAGTAGTAACGTAAGGTTGAAAAATTACCCTGTCTTCTTAGAACATTTCTTAAAAACTAATTTTGTGCTTTTCTTTCCTCAGCATAAGCCAGACCAAGCTGAGGGAGGTAGAACCAGCAGCATGCAGTGGAACCGTGAAGGGTGAACCGTGCACTAACAAAGCCCTTCCATTCACCAGACATTGTTTCCAACGTATCCTTTTAACTAAGTTGAGTGTGCTTTGAAAAAGTATTGACTGTTTCAGGCTATGTACTTTTCTCTTCTCTTCTCTTCTCTTCTCTTCTCTTCTCTTCTCTTCTCTTCTCTTCTCTTCTTCAGACTTAACCCAGAGCTTCCTCCTTGCTAGGCAAGTGCTCTGCCACTGAAGATTACTACACTTTATTTTATTTAAAAAAGTTTTTTGGTAGTGGGGATGGAACCCAGGGGTGCTAGCACTAAGCTATATCCTCAGCTCGCTCGCTCGCTCGCTTGTTTGTTTATTTTTGTTTATTTATTTATCTACTTCCAAGCTACACCCCCAGACCTATTTTATTTTTTTATTTGGAAACAGGATCTTGCTAAATTGTTAAGGCTATCTTTGAACTTGAGATCTTCCTGTCTCAACCTCCCAAGAACTGGGATTACAGGTATATGCCACCACACCCAGCCCCAGCTCTTTTAATGGTTTGAGAAAAGGTCTCACTAAGTTGCCCAGGCTGGCCTTGAACTTTTGATCCTCTGCCTCAGCCTCCCAAGTAGGTGGGATTACAAACATGCACCACCATGCTGAACTTCTTTTTTATTTTTTTATTTAATTAACTTATTTTGTGTGGTACTGAGGATTGAACCCAGGGGCATTCTAACTCCAAGCTACACTCCCAGCCCTATTTTATTTTATATTTTAAATTTTGAAACAGTGGGCATGGTGTCACATGGCTGTAATCCTAGTGCTTGGGATGCTGAGACAAGAGAATCACAGATTCGAGGACAGCCTCAGCAGGTAGTGAGACTCTCATCAACCTAGTAAGACCCTGTTTCCAAATAAAAAAAATAAAATAGGGCTGGGAGTATAACTCAGAGGTAGAATGACCCTGGGTTCAATCCCCGGTGCCACAAAAAAAGGAAGGGAGGGAGGGAGGGAGGGAGGGAGGGAGAGAGAGAGAAAAAAAAGCACTAAAAGATGAACATGTATCTCAGTGAGAGAGTGCTTGCCTAGCACAGGGGATCCTTGCTTGGATCCCCAGCACAACAAAAAAATAAAATTCCATCTGGAAAATGGTGATCATTTACAAACTAAGAAGATAAGTTATATAAAGCAATAATAAAATGAATTAGTATCGAAACTGTCCACTGATATTGTCAGGATTTTGAAAATAAAAAAAACTTGGTGTAAAAAAATCATTATAGTGGAGATTTTAGGAGTTACCATATTAAAAAAGCAATGATCCTGCTTCTTTAAATAACATAAATTGGTTTATTTATTTACTTGTGGTGCTGGGAAATGAACCCAGGGCCCTTCTACCTCCGAGCTACACCCCAAGCCCTATTTTATTCTTTTATTTTGAAACAGGACCTCACTGAGTTGCTGAGGCTGTTGTTGAACCTGCTCTCCTCCTGTCTTGGCCTCCTAAGTACTGGGATTATCAGCAGTTGGGTTGGTACTTCGACTATTTGTGTGTGTGTGTGTGTGTGTGTGTGTGTGTGTGTGTGTGTGTGTGTGTGTTTTCATGGTGCTAGGAATCCAGGTTCCTTCCATTTTGTTTCAGCTTTTATATATAATAAAATTCATACTTTTAAACATTAGTAAGGGAAGCAGTGAATTTTGCATATATATTGAGAAATTAAATAGTGTTTCAATATATTTTGTTCTTAACTTAAAAAAACCCAGATATCCTCTTGAATCGCTCTCAGCAGCTCTTCTCCAGTTGCACCGCCAAGTTTGCAGATGGTCAGCAGTGCTCTGTGCCAGTTTTTGACATTACGCACCAGACACCTCTGTGTGAAGAACATGCCAAAAAAATGGTAAATTCAGATTTTCTTTTTGCATCCGAGGCTTTCAAGTTTTTGATGGCTGTCTACAGTAGGAAATACTTTATGACATAGTATAAACTATGTGTGTATATACATCACTGAAACAAGTCTTGTATATAGTGTTTTTATCACCTGAAATTTTCCAGTCTGTTCTCTTTGACTAAAAAATGAAATTTTAAATGCTAGTCATGACCCATTGAACTAATTTCAGACCTTCATTTAAAAACAAAACAAGAGCTGGGCATGGTGGTGCATGCTTGTAATCCAAGTACTTGGGAGGCTGAGACAGGAGGAGCGCAGATTCGAAGCCAGCCTCAGCAATTTAGCAAAACTCTGTTTCCAATAAAAAAATAAAATACGGTTGGGGGTGTAGCCCGGAGCTAGAATGCCCCTGGGTTCAATCCCTAGTACCGTGCGCGCGCGCGCGCGTGCACACACACACACACACACACACACACACACACACACAACCAAAACAAAAACCCACTGTTTTAGCAGATGTTTAGTACAGTTTGTGCATCCCTAATCTGAAAACTCCAAATTCAAAAGGTTCCAAAATCCAAAACATTTTGAATGTTGACATTACTCTCAAAAAAATTCAGATTTTAGAGCCTTTTGGATTTCAGATTGCTAAATTAAGGATACTTATCTGGCATATTCTATGCAAAGATTCCAGAATCTGAAAAACTCCAGCCTGAAATACTTTTGGACCCAAACATTTTGGATGAGGGATACTCAACTCTTTTGTTTACTGTTTCCCTGTTCTATTCCTCACTTCTCCTTAAGGTACAGTTTCATTCATAGCAGATTTCCCAAACTTTTTGCCTTCATTTCTGTGGTTTTTGATTTCCTATATACAGTTCTATAAATGTCATAGATATTTGATAATATTTTGGCTATATGCCAAGTTTTTCTATAATTTTGTTGAATTTAATTATTGTTTTGGCTAAGGCTAGGAACATGAACCCTAATTTTTCACAATAATTTAGAGGAGAGACAAGTTTGAATTAGTGACATACCAGAATTATATAATTATTTAAAGTTCATTTTTGGACTAGGGGTGTAGCTCAGTGGTAGAGCTCTTGCCCCATATGTGCAAGGCCCTGGGTTCCATCCCCAACACCATAGAAAGAAAAGTTCATTTATATTGTTTTCACCTATCAGACAGTTATTGCAAGATCCTCTGCTAGTACCTTATGTACCAAAAAGCAAGACACTTCCTGCTCTCTGTGAGCACTCCCCAGCTTCGTGGGTGCATCAGAGTATGAAATGGGCATTCAGCTGGTGGTCCCTGTATAACCAGGGACTGGTGATGCAACCTTTCTGAACTTCAGTTTCTATCTATGGAATTCACTGGCTTCTCACCAAGAACCTCTTGTTTTGAATACTAATCTATGTATACAAATGTTGAATTTATTTTCCCATGTTAAGTTAAAAATATTTAAAATATAGGCATTTTTGTTAGCATCTTCAGGCTTTCTTATGAGTAAGGAATAATTTCTGTATGCTTTTTGAACCACTTTCGTTGACCTTCATTGATGATTTCACAGACCCTTGGTGGGTCCCAGGGGGCCCTGCAACTTTCAAACCAGTGAAGGATTCCAGCTTTGATTATACAGTTCTGCCATTCCACCATACTTCTAAGAGTAGGAAGACACTGGGAAGTAGGGAAGCTATACTTGAGGATCTACTTTGGTAATTTAATGAGTGAAGTTTTTATTTGCATAATGATTATGTGAATGCTTTTATTTTTATTGTTTGGGGATTGAACCTGCATTTTACCTCTGAGCTATACCCCCAGCCCTATTTTATTTTTATTTTGAAACAGGGTCTTGCTAGATTGATGAGAGTGTCACTACTTGCTAAGGCTGTCCTCCAACCTGTGATCCTTCCATCTTATTCTCCCAAATACTGGGATTGCAGGCGAGTGCCACCACGCCTTGCTTATGTGAATGCTTTTAAAGAAATTCAAAGCACTTTATTCTTTTCAGCTGGTTAAACATTCTTAGGCAAATTCAATGAGGCAAAACTAAGGTTGAATTAGTATAATATAGTCAGAAAATGATGTGTATTTTATATAGTTATATAAAATAATATAAAAAATATAAATCAATATTAATCAGGTGTTTTGAAAGTATATACAGTGAAAAAAAATTTTTTTGTTACTGGGGATTTTGTGTGTGTGGGAGAATACTGGGAATTGAAACCGGGGGCATTCTGCCTCTGAGCTACACCCCCAGCCCTATTTTTTTTTTTTTTTTTTGTGGTGCTAGGGATTGAACCTAGGGGCATTCTACCTCCAGGCTACACCCTTAGCCCTATTTTTTTTTTTAATTCTTTCTTTGGAAACAGGGTCTCACTAAGTTGTGGAGGGCCTCATTAAGTAGCTGAGGCTGGCCGGGGACTTGGATTCTCTGGTCTCAGCCTCCCAAGTACTGGGATTACAAGCATGCGCCACCATGCCTGGCTCCCCCCCAGCCCTATTTTACTTTTTATTTTGAAACAGGGTATCACTAAGTTGCAGAGGGCCTCACTAAGTTGCTGAGGCTGGCTGTGGACCTGTGATCCTCCTGTCCACTGTCTCAGTGATTACAGGCATGTGACACCAAGCCTGACTTGGTACTAGCTATTGAACCCAGGGGCATTCTGCCTCCAAGCTACACCCCAGACCTTTTTATTTTGTATTTTGAAACAGGGTCTCGCTAGGTTGCTGAGAGTCTTGCTACATTGCTGAGGCTATCCTCGAACCTGCAATCCTCCTGTCTCAGCCTCCCAAGAACTGAGACTGGCCTCGAACCTGTGATCTTATTTTACCTTCCCAAGTGCTGGGAGTACAGGCATGCTCCACACCTGGCACAATTTTTTTTAATGATTTTCTTTCTGAAGCTAGTTACAGAATTTGACATTAATTTGAGCTATTTTTGTTTTAAGTTAAAAATCATTTAAAAGACCATAACAAACACTTGAACCCTATTTGTGCCCCAATGAGAGACTTCCTCTGGGTTAGATAAAAGCTGTGTGCAGGTCTCTTGGCCCAGCTTTTATACTATATTCTCAATGCAGACATTTTTATCAACTTTACTGTTACTGTCTTAACCCAAGCTGCCATCATCTTTGCCTGGATCCTAATTCATCTACCTTCCTCTTGCCATACCTTCCCCTCCATGAACACACACAGGTTTTGTTGTTCACGTAGTAGCCAGAGTAGGCTGTCTGTATGTGTTCCACTTTCTTAGAATTAAATTCGTTCTTTTGGGTGCACAGTTCAGTGAGCTCTGACAAGTGCATACAGTTGTGTGACTACCATTATAATTAAGAATATTCCTGCCAGGCGCAGTGGTGCATGAAACCCCAGTACTTAGGATGCTGAGAAAGGAGGGTCTCTGGTTTGAGACCAGCCTCAGCAACTTAACGAAACCTTTAACAATTCAGTGAGACCTTATTTCAAAATAAAAAATAAAATAGGGCTTGGGGTGTAGCTCAGAGGTAGAATGCCCCTGGGTTCCATCCCTAGTACCATGAAAAAGAAAAGAAAAAAAAAGAAGGTTCATCATTGGAATCATATAGTAGGTAGCCTTTACAACAATCCTATTAGAATAGACATCTGATCATTTTAGTCCCATTATCAGACCCTTCTACTGGCTCCCATCACATCTACATTCAAATCCAGAATCCTTACCGTGGCCTGTGGACGCTGTCTGCTCGGGGTCTTGCCACCTCCTCTCTCCACCGCCTGCCCCTCCTCTCTCCTGCAGCTCCAGCAGCACTGACCTGCGGTTTCTGTGGTCCTCTAAGTATGCTCCCACTCACAAGCTTTGCACTTGCTTTTCTCTTTTGGGAATGTTCTTTTTCCAGATTTCTTCATGGCTCAGTCCTTCACTTCATTTAAGTTTCTGATCAAACATCATCTCATCAAAGAAGTCATCCACCTCCTTGCTACCCTGTCAGTTTTATCTTCTCTTTTTTTCTTCCCAGCATTTATTTTTTTTATTTTAATTTTAATTTTTTTTGCGGTACTGGGGATTGAACGCAGGGGCGTTCTACCTCCGCGCTACACCCCCGGCCCTATTTTTTTTTATACTTTATTTTGAAACCGGGTCTCACGAAGTTGCGGAGGTCCTCACTAGGTAGAGAGAGAGAGAGAGAGAGAGAGAGAGAGACAGGGAGCTAAGGCTGGCCGCGAACCCGGATCCTCCGGTCTCCGCCTCCCAAAGTACTGGGATTACAAGCGTGCACCACCACGCCCGGCTTCCCAGCATTTATTTGACTAACATTACTTTATTTATTTTGTTTGTTTACTGTCTGTATTCTCCTTCTACAATATAAACTTTGCAAGAGCAGAAATATTTTTATTTATTTATTGCTGTATCCCTGGCGCTTAGGACAGAGATGCTTAGTATGTAATTGTTGAATAAATTGAAGTTGAAGCATATGGCGGGGAGGGGTGAAGATTCAGAAGTAGGCTCAGCCATGGAGATGGGACAGCCATTGGCAGAAGAGGCTCAAGCCACAGGCAGTGCAGGCTGGTAGGCAGAACACTGGTAGGCAGAACACAGAGTTCCAGCATACAATGGGTAGTGAGTTAGAAAGTGCTTTGTGCTGGAGTAGAGGGAGAACAAAGAGGGTGAGAAAGTTGGGAGTGACTAGTGTTCCAGCACTCACTAAAGCTAAGTAAACGAGCTGTTGGCATTGGGAATCCTCCAGGGGCTCCAGCTCTCTGGAGGAGCCAAGTGAGGATGGCCAGAAACAAGGCCAGGTGTCTGTCACGGGCAGTTCTGTGTGGAGTAACAGTTGCACAACCAAGAATGTCACAGGGCAATGGGGCATTAGCCTAGGAGAATCTGGCAGGAGCCTGCCACCTGCACTGGGTGTGCACTGGACGTCTTGCAAGTCAGACGCTTTACTTCTGGGACTAGAGCTCTTTTACTTTCCCCTGCCTACGGTCTGCCTTGGTCCAGAGGGAAAGCCTGAGAGGGCTGCTGAGCACGCTGCTGGGTGCTGGTAGTCTCTTGCTCACCATTTGTTGAATTAAATAGTGGTCATTATTGAAGTAGACTTCGAGTGTTGGGTCAAAAAGAACTACAGAGCCTGGAGAGCACTCTTTTTAAAAATAAATTTTGTAGCCGGGTGCAGTGGTGCATGTCTGTAATCCAGTACTTGGGAGGCTGAGACAGGAGGATTGCAAGTTCGAAGCCAGCCTAGTGCGGGATAACCTGTTTCAAAATAACAAAATAAAATGGGGCTGGGCAGTGTAGCTCAGAAGTAAAACACCCCTGGTTTCAATCCCTACTACCACAAAATAAATAAATAAATGTTTATTTGTGACTTAAGAGTCTATAATTATATTTGCACTCAAATATTTGAATGGGATTAAACTTCTTTTAGATTTTTTGAGTTTATGCTTTAATTTTATTCTTTACTGTTTGGAATTTTTTTGATGCTAGTAATAGTTATTAGTCTTCAAATACTATTATTTAGAATCTTTTTATATATTTAGTTAGTGTTATTAATGAGTTCATGGAATTAAAGATGACATTAATTGTAAAAGCTACTGTTTTGTATAACACCAAGAAAGAAAAGACATTGTCAGTGATACTTTTTGATCATGTAGTATTTTTGTTTTAGACTTAATAGGAGAGCCTTTTAAAGATCTATTTAGACATGGATTTTTACCTTATACATGCTTCTGGGCTCAGCTGTGCCTCTTGACATGTGAAAGGCAGTATTTTCTACATACTTCAGCTATAATACACCATCATCTACTTGGTGGTTATTTTCCATTCTCACTTGTTTTTGCTAAAAAAAAGAGTTGTAGTCAGTTTTTCAATAATGAATATTTGCTTCATTAATGTTAATTTTATCCCTTGTTACTCTTTGTGCCTTTCGGTGTACAGCAAAATGTTTCCTTTACAAGTTGTACCTAATTCAAGTGATGCCAGCACAAAGACCTGTAACCAGGTTTGACCGTGTCTGTAGGCAGTGCCAGCTGTAATTACCATCGCCAGCTGACAGCATCTCTACGATGTCAGCAATTATAAAATGCTCCCCATTTGCAGTGAGATTAAAATGTATATTTTGGAATAGTTGAAATATGGTTTCAGGAAGCTATAACCAAGTACCAAAGACTAAATGGATCATAACAGAAATTTTGCTGGGCGTGGTGGCGCATGCTTATAATCCCAGTACTTGGGAGGCTGAGACCAGAGGATCTGGGTTCGTGGCCAGCATCAGCTACTTAGTGAGGACCTCTGCAACTTAGACCCTGCCTCAAAATAAAGAATTAAAAAATAGGGCTGGGGGTATAGCTCGGAGGTAAAATGCCCCTGGGTTCAATCCCTAGTGCCGCAAAAAAAAAACAACAAAAAAAAAACAGGTATTTCTCAGTTCTAGAGGCTGGAAGTTCTGCAGGGTGTCAGCAGGGTTTGGTTCTGGTGAGGTCTCTTTTGGGCTGTTCCCTGCCAACCTCATTGGGTCCTCCTGTGATAGAGCTGGCTAGCTTTCGGGGGTCTTGCTCATCAGTGTGCTCATCCTGTGCACAAGGGCTCACCCTCATGGCTGAATGCTCCACCTCCTAGTACCAACACATTGTGGAGTCAGAATTCAGCATGCATTGTGTGATGACACAAACATTTAGTGTATGATGGTGGACAGAGTTAATGTCACTAGCTGAAGAAAGCTAGTCGGTTTCTTTTTCATCTCCCTGGCTCTTTTCCCCTTCCTACTCACATAATTTTGGCAGTTTTATGCAGGTGTAGCCACATTATCTACTCTCTTTACCTTTCTCCCTGCTCATGTAAGTTATTCTAGGATAACTGTGTCCTGGATTTCCAGGTTTGCATCTCCATCCCTTTATTCCTATGCATCAACTACAGTTTTTCTGTAGCTCCCTATACATCTACAGATCTCAAATTGCATATGAGCCAAGCCGAATTCCTGAACTTCTCTTCCGAATCTGCTTCTTTTGCTGTGTTCGCTATGTTAAGTAATAGTATCATCTAGTAATCATACAAACTAGAAGCCCTAAAGACATTTCCGAGTTTATATTCCCTCATCCTCACTACATCAAGGAGTTGTCAAATCTGAGGGCTTCTATCCAGGGACTAGATGTGGAGCTCAGTGGTAGAGCCATGACTTCAGGCCCTGGGTTCCATCCCCAATACTGAAAAGCACCACAGACAAAACAACATAAACTCTCCATTGCCTATTAAATAAGCTTTAAGATCTTTAACAGAATATTCAAAGTCATACATGCTCTGGTTCCAAAATTCTTTACAGCTTACTTTCGTATTTCATCTTTCATCATACCCCAGGCAGCAGTCATACCCAGTTATTTGCTGTTCATTTTCTCTACTTTGTGCAAATCCTTTAGCCTAGAATGATCTTCTCCATGATCCCACCATTTAAAATCCTGCTTACCCTTTAATCTCACAGAACTAAAAATGATCAGTTTTACTTTGTGTGCCTGTAGGAGGTATTTATATCATCATTGCTTACTTTTCCCTGTACTGGATTATGTATATTTTTATCCATGTTTTCCCCATAGGAGAGTAAGTTCTTGGAGAGCACAAATTAAATTTTTTCTTATACTACAGCACTTATCACTGTAAGCGCTATAGACATTATGTACAATGTCTATAAATGCAGGATGAAATATATATATGTTGAATTGATGTGAATTAAATGAATTTATGTTCATTTAATTATTACATATAGTTTTAAGCATATAATATGTTTTAGCCATTATATACAATATTAAGAGATAGAAGGTTCCTAAAAATAGTTGTAAGACTTTTTTCCCCAGATTGTTTTTTCATTTCCCAGTTTTTTTTATTTTGCATTAAATTTGTAAAAACTGTTACATTAAAACAATAAAAACAATTAAAAATTGCACATATTAGCAGGGTAATGTGATGTTTCAATACATGTATACATTGTGCAATGTTAAATCTGGTTAAACTATTTCCCCAAACATTTATCATTTCTATGTGGTAAAAACTTTCAAAATCCTTTCTTCTAGTTTTTTTGAAATGTGCAGAGCATTATTGTTCTTTGTAATCACATTACTGTGCAATAGCATGCCAGGAGGGAGGGTGGGTAAGATTGATCAGTGGGTAGCCTTAGTTTAAAAACAACCATTCATTCATTCCAAAGGATAATTTCTTGAGAGGAGACAACTCCCGTAAAGTTCAGCACCAGCAGCAGAGGAAACCCAGGAAAAAAACCAAGCCTCCTGCACTTACCAAAAAACACAAGAAGAAGAGAAGGCGTGGACCTCGTCGACCCCAAAAGCCCATTCCCCCTGCAGTCCCCCAAGGGAACCTCAGCATGCCCACCAGCGTCTCACTGCCAGTGGAGGCCTCTCAGATCCGGTCAGTGCGTCGCGATTTGGCTCTCCTATGTTTCCTGATTGTTCTCAGAACATCTATTTTCATGTAGTTATTATAATGTTGGCAGTAGGTTACAGAGCCGTTCAGTATATCAGCCTAGACTTTTATTTATTTATTTTACAGTTTTGGGTGCATATTTTACCAATATCTGGTTGAGTTTTAGGTATAAATTTTTATCAATATAAAAGCTTTTGATTATAGCAAAGAGCAGATGCTAAAATTGGGAATTTTCTTTCTTTTTTTTTTTTTTTGCAGTACTGGGGATTGAACCCAGGGGCATTCTACCTCCGAGCTACACTCCCAGCCCTATTTTTTATTCTTTATTTTGAAACAGGGTCTCACTAAGTTGCGGAAGGGCCTTACTAAGTAGCTGAGGCTGGCAGCAAACCTGCGATCCTCCTGTCTCAGCCTCCCAAGTAAGTGCTGAGATTACAAGCCTGCGCCACCACACCTGGCTGAAATTGGGAATTTAATTATATACTCTCGGCTGGGCATGGTGGCATACATTTGTAATCCTAGTACTTGGGAGGCTGAGACAGGAGGAGTGCAGGTTCAAAGCCAGCCTCAGCAACTTAGACCCTCAGCAATTTAGCAAGACCTTATTTCAAAATAAAATAGGGCTGGGGGTGTAGCTTGGAGGTAGAATGTCCCTGGTACCCCCCACTAAGTGTATATATATATGTGTGTATATATATGTACACACACACACTATATATATATATATTCTTTTTAGAATTTTCTGTTAAAACAAATTTCATATATGTTTCAAAAGAATTATTTCATCAGAAATATGATGCATTATTAATTTTGGCAGGCTCGAGTATTTTGACCAGATGAATAGAGTTTGTGTTTCAGCTAAGCATTCCAACCAGCCAATCAACCTACCCCCCCCCCCAGGCTTGTGCATGCTGGGCAAGTGCTCTGCCCCTGAGCTATACATCCCCAGTCCTTTGTTTTAAAGCTTTATTTATTTATGTAAGTACTGGAGATTGAACCCAGGGATGTTGAAAACAGATCTCTCTAAGTTGCTGAGACTGACCTTGAACCTGTGATCTTTCCAAGTACTGGGATTGTAGGCATGCACACCATGCTCAGCTTGTTTTTGTTTTTTGTCCACTGGGGATTGAACCCAGGGGCATTCTACCTCCAATCTATACCTCCAGTTCTATTTTATTTTTATTTTAAAACAAGGTCTCTCTGAGTTGCTGAGAATCTTGCTAAGTTGCTGAAGGTGGTCTCAAACTTGTAATCTTCCTGTCTCAGCCTCCCAAATACTGAGATTACAGGTATGCACCACCATCATCCCCAACTCATGCCTGGTTTTTAAAATTTTATCTTGAGGCACGGTCTCACTAAATTGTCCAGGTTGATCTTGAACTTGCGACCCTCCTGCCTCAGCCTCCTGAGTAGTTTGGATTATAGGCTGGGTTATCATGCCCAGCCATTTATTTCATTTTTTAAATCATTATTTTGACCAGATTTGAAATTCTACTAAAAAATATGGAGGCACATCTTAAATGAAATTACAATTCATTCTACTAATTGAAAGTAAAAATATCTAGATTGTACATGAGTAAAGGTTGTAGAAATATGTGACTGCATATGGTCTCTGCTTTCAAATTTCCTTCTCATGAAGTAAGGCAGGAGACGTTTATATTAGGATTTTCCATGTTTGTACGGAGTATGAAATTTCTCAAACCAGGCGTGGTGATGCACACCTGTAATCCCAGTACTTGGGAGGCTGAGACAGGAGGATCACACGTTTGAGGCCAGCCTCAGTAACTTGGAGAGGTCATAAGCAACCTAGCAGGACCCTGTTTCACAATAAAAAATACAGTAGGGCTCATTGGGGGTTTAGCTCAGAGGTAGAATGCCTGTGGATTCAATGCCTTGTACCACACACACACAAAAAAATCTCAAAGACATTAGCTTCTTTTTACGTGGGTTGAGCCCAAGTTGGCGACATCGGTGTGAGGTACGAGGGGAGCACTGGGAACCAACCGCACTGTTTCCCCAGGAGCCCATCCACGCCAGAGCTGAGTGCTGACGAGTTGCCGGACGACATTGCCAATGAGATCACTGACATTCCACATGATTTGGAATTGAACCAGGAGGACTTCTCAGACGTCCTGCCACGGCTACCTGATGACTTACAAGATTTTGATTTTTTTGAAGGTACGGTCAATATTTTAATTAAAGAAACCTGTGTGAAAAATGAGTTTACAAAAAGGGAGCTCGTTTTTTGAGATGTGTCTGAATTCCTTGTCACAGAAAATGCTTATCACCGTAGACAGAAAATACAACACTGCTGTTATTTTACCCTTTTCAGAGGTGAAGAATACATAATTTGTTTAACCATATTATAGGTTTAGCAGATTTATACTTTGATAGGTAGATTTATAACTTTGTTCCTTTAAAATGAGTAATTTTGCTTTATTTATTTAGTGGTACGGGGGATTGAACCCAGCAGTGCTCTACCTCTGAGCTACACCCCCAGCCCTATTAAATTTTCATTTTGAAGCCGAGTCTCACTAAGTTACTACACTTTGGCCACAAACCTGCAGTCCTCCTGTCTCAGCCAAGTGCTGGGGTATTTTAGTTTATTTTTATACAGATATTTAAAACATGAGTTTATTGAAATCTTTTAGAACTTGCTCTAATTTAATACCTCATCCTATTTGAAGTATACTTTTCCAAAACAGAGTTTGATGAGCCCCACCAACTTCCCAGTTCTCTCAGGGAAAATATTTTATGCCATTAGAATGTTTTTTCACCACTAAAAACTGGATGTTTTCATGGTGATTAATCAAGTTCCTAACAACAGATTTTTTAAATTTTGGAAGTGAAATCAGAGTTGCTTCATGGGGTTCCATTTTATAAAAATTAGAGCCGGGCGTGGTGGCACACGCTTGTAACCTTAGTACTTGGGAGGCAGAGACCGGAGAATCCGGGTTCGCGGCCAGCCTCAGCTACTTAGTGAGGCCCTCTGCAACTTAGTGAGACCCGGTTTCAAAATAAAGAATAAAAAATAGGGCCGGGGGTGTAGCTCGGAGGTAGAATGCCCCTGGGTTCAATCCCCGGTACCGCCAAAAAAAAAAAAGAAAAATTAGTTAGAGATGGGAAAACAATGAGGGGGGAAGGATTAGAGAGTAAAGCAAAAGCAATTTGAAATATAACTCACAAAATGAACTGAGTGCTCAGTGTTATGCGTGAATTTCTGTATTCTAGTCTTCTTCAGCTGCCCTCCAGCTGGAAGAACTAGGTGTAGAAAAGCAAGCGCACCTCTTCTACATAGCCTCTATTTTCTATTTTAATGACAATGGTAAAATTTTAGGTAAAAACATGTACCATTAGTTGATCACCATGAGTTTTAAATTTGGTAATCCTTAAAGTCCCTAAGAATTTAACATTTGATAAGATGGTTTTGGGAGGACTATTAATTGAAGATGGTGATTCAAGTTCCAGGGTGACTGATATTTCAGACCTGTCCTGCAGATTATTATTTCACTTTTTCCTTCAAGTGCAATTCCCTTTTTTTTCCTCCTTCCTTCCTTCCTTCCCCTCCCTTCCTCCTTTCCTCTTTTCCTTCTCTCTCTCACACACTCTTTCTCTTTCTTTCATGGTACTGGGGATCGAACCCAGGCAGGTTCTGCCTCTACACTACACCCCCAGTCCCATTTTATTTTTTATTTTGAAACAGGGGCTAAGTTACCATGTGCTTCTCTTGAACCTGCGATCCTCCCGTCAGCCTCCCCAGTACTGGGATTTCAGGCATGCCCCATGGCGCCTGGCTTCTTTTTTTTTTTTTTCTTTCTTAGACACTGCCTTTTTCAAGGGAGACTCTCCTTCAATAGAATATTGTTTAAAATAATTCAAATGTGTGATTTCTGTGTCATGGATCAGCTATGAGCCCTGCTGACTCTTGATGGCTTTTGTTGACTCAGGAAAGAATGGAGACCTCCTCCCGACGACTGAAGAGGCTGAGGAGCTCGAAAGGGCCTTGCAGGCCGTCACTTCTCTCGAGTGCCTGAGTACCATTGGGGTACTGACCCAGTCAGACGGTGTACCGGTCCAGGAGTTGTCAGATAGAGGAATGGGGGTGTTCTCCACGGGGACTGGAGCTTCAGGAATCCAGTCCTTGAGCCGAGAAGTAAACACGGACCTCGGGGAGCTATTGAATGGGCGTATAGTACCTGATAATTTTTCTAGTCTAGAGCTGGACGAGAACCTGCTCCGTTCTGCTACCTTGTCTAACCCACCTACACCCCTGGCAGGGCAGATCCAGGGGCAGTTCTCTGCCCCAGCCAACGTTGGCCTTACTTCTGCCACTCTGATCAGCCAGAGTGCACTTGGGGAGAGAGCCTTCCCAGGACAGTTTCATGGACTTCACGATGGCAGCCATGCCTCCCAGAGGCCACATCCTGCCCAGCTGCTGAGCAAGGCAGACGACCTAATCACCTCACGACAGCAATACAGCAGTGACCATTCACACTCCTCGCCCCACGGAAGCCATTATGATAGTGAGCACGTGCCGTCTCCCTACAGTGACCACATCACCTCTCCCCACACAACATCTTTCTCCGGTGATAATATGGCAGCTACCTTTTCAGCAGAGATGCCCATCATGACACAGCACTTGCTCCCAACCCAACTCGAGGTGCCACTTGGAGGAGTGGTCAACCCCAGAACTCACTGGGGCAATCTCCCTGTCAACCTTGGAGACACCTCTCCATTTAGCAACCTTCTCGGCGCAGATGGACATCTTCTCTCCACGTCCCTATCCACGCCACCCACCACTTCGAACTCAGAGACCACACAGCCTGCCTTCGCCACCGCGACCCCCAGCAGCTCCAGCGTGCTTCCGGGGTTGCCACAGACCAGCTTCAGTGGCATGGGGCCTTCCGCTGAACTAATGGCCTCCACCTCTCCCAAGCAGCAGCTCCCTCAGTTCAGCGCAGCCTTCGGCCACCAGCTGAGTTCTCACAGTGGCATTCCTAAGGACCTGCAGCCCAGCCACAGCTCTATAGCCCCTCCCACAGGCTTCACAGTAACAGGTGCCACAGCTACAAGTACCAATAATGCATCTTCCCCCTTCCCCTCCCCTAACTGAGCATGTCTGTGTTTGCAGGCAGGTGGAGAACCCGGTGTTTTCTATCTTTGTTTCCTCTTTAGCACCCCTTCCCCCTTTCCTAAAGAAGATTTAAAAATAGCAGGTGGGGACTAGAGGGGCACCCCTTCCCAGCTCCGCCAGTGGCCGCGCGGGACCTTGCTTCAGTGTTCACACGTGCTCCTTGGCAGTGGTGCTCATCCCCTCCTGGCAGGCCCGCTCGGCCGGCGGCTTCCGTGGTGGTTCAGCACAGTGACTGGATAGGATTGGTTCTTAGCAGCAAGTCCTAGAAGGGAAGATACCTCAGATTACCAGTGCCCTTTATATTTCCTAGTATTCAGATCAGTGCTTTCCATTCTTTAGACAGGTTTTGACATAGGTGGTTCTGGATAGAATGATCCTATTAACTGAGTTCCTGTGTAGGGGATAGCAGGTGGTGTGTAGAGGCAGGCCAAGGCTCTGACTTTGCACCAACTGCCAAACACCACAGTGTGGCCAGGACCCATTCCTAATTGTGATCATGGTTAACTGAAACGAAAAACGTTGTCTTTTGATCTCCTGTGAGTGTGTCCACCCATGCGTGTGTTTTGTGCGGTGCAGGAAGTAGCTGTCTCATTGGTTTGTTTATTTTATTACCCCTGTAATGAATATAAGTCGCTTTTTCTCCTTTCCTACATCTCACACCCTAATAACGATGGTCATTCTGTCCCACCAAGTTAACTAAAGTTTCCTGAATAGGGAAGGGGGTGGTCCAGTCATGTGAATAGCACAGCCCTTTTCTGCTAAAAGTTAGCCTATGAAGAAACAGGACACAAAAGCTCAGTTCACATCAGTGGCGGAGGAGGGGGTGGGATGTCAAGAGGACCTTGCTGGGAGTGACTGCGGGGCCATCGAAGCCCGGGGCCAGCTGGTCACTCTGCCTTTTCAGATATCCCTCGCCCAGGAGAACACTTGCAAGATGTAATCAAAGAAGAAAATGTCTTGATGTGAAAAGGCAGGATAGGTCAGATAGGTTTGAAAGGTGAAATCTGTGAACTCCTTGATCCATCTTTTGCTTTTGAATTTTTCATGTTTACTGTAGTGATTCTTTGGTAAGATTTGTAAAATGTTGAAGACACTTGTAGAATCAGTGTACCAGTTGTGAAGTGATGTGTAATATCTGAAGGATACACATTTTAAAATTTCTTTCAAATCAGAATATGGAAATTAGACACAAATTTTACCTGCATTTTGGTACTTTTAAAATAATTTAAGTCCTTAGGTTTAAATAAATTTGAAAGTAGTTTTGGGAAACTCTTTTGAAGTACCAGGATTTTAGGGTTATAAGTCATATTGGGTAGTTTAGTGAGTTGGTGACTATGGAGTGAATATGTGAGGTTTCTTCTTGCCTGCCCCCCCCCCCTAGAAGGGTGGAGCTAGATTTCAAGGGCATCTTGACTCTGCTTTTGTGAGAAGTTTCACTGTCCCTTAAGATACATCCCCCCCCTAGAAGGGTGGAGCTAGATTTCAAGGGCATCTTGACTCTGCTTTTGTGAGAAGTTTCACTGTCCCTTAAGATACATTGGCTATTTATACCTGAGTCTAGTCTAATTTACATATATATATTTTAAAGGATATGTAGAGAGAACATATCTATTAATGATGTGGTACAATAATTCATTTGTCAGGGAATATTTGATCTTAATTCCTTTCTAATAAGTAAAGATTTGGATGTATTTTCCTACTTTCTCTATGTGTTCTCTTTATGCCATGCTAGTTCTAACCAGTCCCTTCTTTTGGAAGCTTTTCTTTCTCTGGTTTTTAAAGGAATGATGGTGATCAGCAGGCATTATGCAGATACCACGTGCCTGAGATTATGGAGGGAGATGTCACATAACTAGATAAAATCATGATATGCCCTGTTTTGTATTTATTGAAGTTTTTTGGGGGGCCAAAAATATGTTTGTAATATATTTACTTTTTTTAAATCATGTTAATTGATTGGAAGATTTATTTTTAATAGCTTTGCCTTTTTTTCAGATTGAGAAATTTCTAAATTATAAATTATGTCTCAAAGCAAAATTATATTTGGTATCACCATAAATTTCTATTCTGAATGGTGAGAAGAGACAATTTGAATATTTCTCACCTGTGAACCTATGTCAGTAAGCTTTTTTTACTTTAGTGCACTGTAATAAAATGAGTAGTTACCTCTGCTCAAAAGTGTCATTTAGTTTGCTAAGCTATTTTCACGTCCCATTATGATCGTCACTAGATAACTGCATTCCCAGCAATTTCATTTTGTCTCCATTGTGTACTAATTAAAGGTTCTATTCTAGCTGAGCAGCACATGGACTTCTTTATCTTGCCCTTCTTTGACAGGGAAGGGAAAGTCATAGGTAGTTGATCTGAACTTTTTCTGGCTATTTGTCCCTCGTATTAGCTGCTTAAAATTCTTCAGTTATCAAAACTGAGTTTGCAGTAAGTTGCACATTTTGTTGTTTGCAATTTTCTGTTTTATGTGCATTTAAAAGCCCTTCTCTGCTTTCTTGTTAGGAAGCATAAAATGATCAGGAATGTTTCCAGTTACAGCTCACACCAAAAACGTTGAGTAAATCCACTTTTGTTAGATGCCCATAATGATAGCTAAGGAACGGGCACTTTAGAAAGTACCAGTGTAGGGTTGCATAATTAGCAAAAACAAACTTTTTCTCTTTTCGTGTATTTCAAAACAAATATCCAAGCTTGCAATTTGCTTTGCTTTTGATGTTTTCTTGTGAGTCCCTTGTTGGGAGAGAGAAGAACATCTATAAGCCCAGAGATACCTGTTATGTTTTTCTTTTAGTTATTAGACCAATTCTAGTCTATTAGTAATAGGTTTACTATTATATGCAAAGAAAGGAATAAAGTATCTTTTACTCCAGAAATATAAAAGTTAGTGTCTTTTAAAATAGCACTTATGTTATCATAAGGCAATACTAGAATTAAAAACAAATCTTATATAAGATCCTAATTAGGCGAAAACCAGCTTTTATCCTAGTGTTCAGTGCATGAGGAATAGTGGCAAAGAAGATTCGCTGTGTTTCTGCAGTTCTTTGGGACCATTTATAAAGGCCAGTTAGATTGTGTTCCTGTGATTTAATTTTCCAAGTTGCTGCAGTTCCTGGCGCTTTCTGTGCTCTGAGGAACTGATACTCACTGACTGTGATCTATAGCATATGAAGAAAAGTTGGGTGTTCTCTCCTTTCACTGATAATGTTACTCTAATAGTACTTAAGACATCGTTTTTCCCTCTCTAAAAATGGCTTAGCAGTGTTCACGTTTGGGTAGGTTCCGTGGTTAATAAACAGTTCAGAATAGTAAATAGCAATTACACTTGACCCACCAAGTAACAGACTATGCAATGGAAAAATTTTCTAATTATTGTTACATAGCTTATCCAGCAAAGGCTTATTTTCTCTAGTACCTACCGTGTGTGAAATACCTGCTTTATAAATGACTTCCTGAGCAATTTTGTGTTGGTGGGCAGTGTGGTATGTCTAGTGTCCCTCTATGAGAAGAGTATCATTTAATGAGAAGCAAATAGTAGCTATGGAGATCAAGTTGGAAAGTAATTTTCTAGTCTATTGTATTTTCCTTAAAATTGGTGTTACTGTCTTTAAGACTAAAGAAAGCTAATACTTTATCTTTGCCAAATAACTATAACTTTTATTTCTTAAACTCAATCTCTCAACTGAGGTTAGGACCATCATTTTTTGTGACTAACACTAAAATTTTTCCTTATCAGAGCTTGTCCTCATCCATGATTACAATCCACAGTGGCAACGCCAGTTCCTGGGTTAGGAAGGAAACTCTGTGCTTGTACTCACAGGCACCCTGTCCATGCAAGTTTCTTCCACTGTCCTGTAGCATGGACTTTTTTTTTCCGTGTGTGTGTGTGTGTGTGTGTGTGTGTGTGTGTGTGTGTGTGTGACTGAGGATTAAACTTGGGCATTCTACCTCCGATCTATACCCCAGCCCGATTCTTTTTTTTTTGAAACAGGGTCTCACTAAGTTGCAGAGGGCTCACGAGGTTGCTGAGGCTGGTTGCAAACCTGCGATCCTCCTGTCTCAGCGTCCCAAGTACTGGGATCACAAACGTGCGCCACCTTGCCCAGCTAGCATGGACTTTTGTAAGTTGGCATTAGAAGGCGAACACTGTCAGGTCTCGGATCCTGGCCTGCCATGCTTTCTGTGCTCTTGCACCGTGGGGTGCCGGTGATGGTTGATTGGCTTCATCATCAGTGTCCAAATGAGGCTGTTGCCGTTTCTCTAATTTAGTTCAAAAGGTTGTTGTGAATCAGTATTGGAAAAGGATGAGGATATTAACACTAAACTAATTATTGAATGGGTTTGAAATTCATTAAAAGTTTTTAGGTGTCTAGTTTTTGATTTCTTCATCCTTTCTTTTTATCCTTTTAAAATTCTATCAAATTCTCTTAATCTGGTATATATAGAATAATATAATAGAATGGTCTGCTAAATGGTCAATGGAATGTTCCAGTTTAATGAGGCAATTTAGAGGACTCCTTGAAAGAAAATGTAATCATACTGAACAGTCTCCGTTTGTATGTCTTTCATCACCAATACCTACATTGTTCTAAGGATTTTTTCCTGGCCAAAAATACATTTCTTGGGATGGAGATATATTTCAGAATAGATAAGGATTTTTTCCCTCTCAATAAATTAAAAAAAGTGAGTCTTCATTAGCATTCTCTAGAAAAGTGAAACAATTTAATGATTTCTTAGAATCTTGATCTTTATAAGCTCTCCTATATTGTAGTCTGGAGTGAGCCAAAATTATATTTAGTAAATTAAAGTAACATTATAAATGCTGTCTTTCAAAAGATTTTTAATAAAATATCAGTGAAAAATGTATCTGGGTCTCCGGGAAGCATTTTCTCCTGACCAGTGAGTTGGAAAAGAAACATAAACATATATGAGTAGTTATGTCTCTTCTCATAACCCAGTGTCGTTAATGCTATAATTGTGGGTCAGACGTAGGAAGGCTTTTCTTTTTTTCAATCCAGCTCTTACTTTTTGTTAGCTTTTCTCTCCACACTGTGATACAGAACTAATAAAAGAAGATGTGGCATTTCAGAGAAAGACAGCAAATTTGATATGACTTTCCTTACTCCGCGTTCCCACAATATCGGGACTGTTTGAGTACTTGGGAGAGCAGAGTTTTGGGTGATTAAAGGTTAGTCGAAAGGCAATCCTGTTGGAGAACAACCTCGTGAACTCTCGGTAAGCTGTGGGCAGCGCAGCTTTCCTTCGTCCCTCTGCCCGCTCACCGCTGCCCGCCCTAGTACTGGAGTATGCACGTGCACACACATGATCTGTACTCATCTTGGCTGAAGAGTAATAGAATCCTCTTCTTTCACTTGTTTTTTGTTTTTGTTGTTTCTGTTCGTTCGTTTGTTTTTTAAGCTGGGGACCACTGATGTAAGCTCTATATGCACCCAAAGTTCCCCATGGAAAACTTTTCAACGTGCAGTGCAGAAGGCTTCAATGCAGCTAAAAACCACACCATTGCTTTTACTTGGGGAATAGACTGATTTGCCCTGAAATGACTCCAACCTGCATCGTTAAGGTACAGCTGGCTCCAACGGATTAGTGCTAAAATGATGGAAAGTTCGACAGTTGTCGACATTGCTTTCGTCTGTTTGGAAGGGGTCGAATCAGTTCCTCTCAACAGTGAGAGTTCTTTTCACTGTATAGTATTGAGTATGTCTCAGGGATTCCTTGTGGAAATTAGGGCAGTTTTTAAAATAAGAAAATAATTTTAAAAGAAACTAAAGGTGACTCATCATTGAAGAGAGCGCAAGAAAGAGAAAACATTTGGTTTAGTAGCCCACGGTGTCTTGCCTAGACTTTTTTCCTTTCTACTTCAGGCTCTCATCTCAGCTTCAGCATACAGAATCCTTTCCCATCATGCACAGCTTTAAAACTTTTATTTAAAAATTTCCTTCCCCAATGAGCTTTCAGAATACTTATTGTAGATTTTAAGAGAAAAGGTATATTAATTTATGCTATTAACATCACCTCATAAATTATAAGTTTTATACTAAAGCTGTATTGAGTGTAATGAGTTATGTTGCCTATGTGTTTAATAGCTAAAAAATTATATATGAGCTTTTTTTTGACAAAACAAACTAGTGAAGCACCTTTTTACACTGGATCTCTGCCGTGTCAAGGTGTATAGCTATCCTTTGCTACCTTGCAGATATATAAAATAAAAGGATATCCTGGGGCCTCAAAATGTAGAACACCTTTAGACCGTTTATTATTGTTCATGCAACTGTTGAGAATCATGTTCTTTAGTGAATGATCTGTGGTTTACACTTAAGATGGCTAGAAGCTTAGTTACAGGGTAAATAGAAATACATAGATCAAGTAAAACTCCAACTACTGTAGCTGGAATTTGTAAACTAAGTTTTTAAGACCTCTTTTATTTCCTATGGATTTATTCTTTAATTTACAGTTTATTCTGTAAGTTGGGAAGTAAAATAGAGAAAATAATAAATCTAGATGTTCTCAGTGTCTTATTCAGGAACTTTTTTATCCCTCCTCACTAAGGAATTCCCACTGTGACTTAAAAATAGAATTAAATTACGTGTGTGCATGTAGATGTCTGTGTTTTTACATACATGCAAAAATACATTGGGGGCACGTGTGTGAGAGATACGAATGTGTGCTTATGTACAGATAGAGAACGGTAACCGAATGTATTGTAGAAATATGATTTATTTAGTTGAGGGTATTAGAGTTACTTTCTCATTGTCTCAGTTGTATAAATATACCAAATTATTCATTATGTTATATTATGTTAAAAGGCTAGCTCTGATATCATGTGCATTTTAACTTTTGGATTAACATGTTTTTAAAGTGGCATGAGAAACAGTAGATTAAGACCAGCCCCTCTCACTTTTGAGCATAAAAGTAAGAGAGGGAGAGACAGACAGACAGACAGACCCAGCTAGGAGCTATGTTTATCTATTGGGGTGATGGGACCAGAGATATGTTGAACCTTTTTGTGTTAATAATAGATTTCTTCATATTCGGAGTAATAAAATATTATTGTTTATCTTTTCTTGGTGAAGTTACGAAAAATTACAGGCCTTTATAAAGAATTATTTGAAGGGGAATTGGTGGGATCATTTCACCATGCATATTTCAAAGCAGGGGTGACTTCAGTTATTTCCAAATCATTTTTTTGAAGTTTTACTCAGTTATGCCATTTGTTATGAAGTTAGAATGCTCCTGTGCCCATCTTTTAGCTGTAGGAAGAATTATGCTTCCCTTGATTTTTATCTGATTTGTGTGGAATTTTAAAAAATGCATTCCTCTATTTTGAGTTTTAAGTTGTCATTTCATTATACATTCTTTCCTGGAGTATCTGGTGGTCTGAAATAGTCAAAATTGGAGTTATTAAGTGTTCCACTCACATTTATTTTTAATACTGAAAAACCATGTATTTTGAAGTATGTCAAAACAACTTGGATAGTATCTGCATTTGTAGTTGTCTTTGAAGCCTCATTTACTTCATCTTAGATATAGTCAAGACCTAGGAAAGCTTTACATGTTGTTCTTTTTTACAGTCGTATTTTTGTAGCATCTCCCAGTTTCATTCACTCTTGGTTTTTGGATTTTAGAAAATCTACATATTTCTTGTACATATGCATGCAAATGAAAGAAGGGGGTTTGTATTGGTGCCATTTCTCCCTTCAGTTGCTGGTTAATGGGATTTGCTAGAATAAATTCCCCCTGATTGAAAGGTGGCAACAGACCCTTTTGTGTATATCTGTACAGAGATGTGTATATGGGATGTGGTGGCACTTTGCTGAATGTGAACTTGCCTTGTCAATGGAAAGATTGAAAAGTATTATGTTTATTTATACATTTGTATAAATCTATATATACACGTATGTATATGTGTGTGTATAGATAAAGCTATATACATATATTTCCCTAAAAATGTGTGTGTATAATAGGTAAACAGCCTTTGTTAAGCAAGATTATATGTTTATGGAAAATTCTGGATGATTCCGTAAGCCAGAGGAAGTGATGGTCTAGAGTACATCATCAGAGCATACTGAAATGGAAGTTCTTTGGATTGTAGTCTTATTTATGGCTATCATAAATGACGTCTGAACTGTTCTTACCACTATCCTTCATCTTTACTACCTTCTCCTAGTTAATCTCTTATCACTTACAAAAAAAATCCACACATATATCAACTTCTCAATTGTTTCCTTTAAAGATCTTTATCTCTGAAATTTTCCCAGAGTTCATAAGTTTTAGGAATATTTTCTACTGTAATCTTGAGAATTAGGAAGTCATCTTTGTCCCCAAAACAAACAAAAAGCTAATATTCAAACAAAAGTAATTTAGAAAGTTTAACCTAGATAATTTTGGGTATTTTACTTAACTTGAAAAAAACACATAATTATGATTTTATGATTATATTATTAGGTTTATTTTTGCACTTATGGTCATTAAATTGTCATTTAAATAGTTTGATTGGTTTTGTGGTTTAATCATAAATTTTCCATTTGCGTTTTAATGGAAAGCATACAAAATCACAAGTCGGCCTCTTGAATTCTCTAATTCATTTTACTCATGATGAAACTGCTTTAATGGATTCATGTTAATGAATTCTGCTCTATTTCCTTTTGACTTTTCTCACAGTTGTGACATTCTGTTTTAACTTTGCTGCAGCTCTCTAGAAAACTTGCATCCCTATATATTGTGCCTTTAAAGCTCTTATGCACACACAGACGAAAGTGTATATATACATGTTGAAGCATGTGTACATATACTTCGGTATATCCTCGCACAGTATGTCTCTGGTATATATTGTGGGAGTGGACATAGAGATATTCAAAGGCAATGACATGTTGCCCTCTAGATATATATGTATATAAATAGTGTTGATAGAACTGTATATACACATGTATATGTATGAGTTTAAATGGCAATCTTTTACATTTAGCAAAATGCTGCCCCTACTGGAATATTCACTGCAATGGCAGTTGTATGTAATGATTTAAAATACATTATCAAAAATTATTTAAAGAACATTTAAAAGTCTCATCTAAAGACATCCACACATTATTTATTTATCTTCCTTTTTTTTGTTATGTTTTGTTATGTTTGTTTAACTGAAAGGGAGACTGCCTTTTTTAAAAAAATGCCATCTGCCCCATGCGAGACAAGCTTCACTCGAACTCGGTGTGATTTTCCTCTCTCAAGTGGAAATGTGCCACAACCCAGCCTGCTTGCTTCAGTTACGAAGCGATCCTAATATTTCCATTAGTGTGTGTCATCCACCATCTCCTAGATCAACTTAATTCACCAGTTTGCCTCTTCCTTTCATTAATAAATAATGATCATTGAGATCATTTTGCCTGGGGGGAAGTTAACTACTCTCTTGCTGCAGGGAAATATATCACCTAATTGTTATTCTGCCTTGTTCAAAATTCAACTTTAAAAGAAGACAGCTCTCTCGGGAAGCTGTCTTAAGCACATTTTGCATATATTTAGTTAAAGGTCTTCCTGATTTTTTTTTTAAAAGAACTCCAAGTTGCATGTACTTGACATGGATTTAATTTTGATTCCCCATAGCTTCAGAAATTTTTTCACTAGTATATCAATTTGACACACTGAATGCAAGAAATTAAGAAAAAAACGTTAAAAATTATTTTGTGATGAGTTGATAGCAGATTACGTTTCAAAAATTTGCCGAGATGAAGGTAGACAGACAATCCTAAATTTATAAGATGTTGGGGGGAAAAATGGAGCGTGGGTACCCGTGAAGACTAACATGGAGAGGTTGGGGTTTAAATGATTTTACACAGTAGCTTAGCTGGAACTTGATATCAGAAGCAGCCTTTAACAAAATGCCTCTTGGCTAGTGTGGTACTAACTGAGGTGCTCAAGTGTAAGTTGGAACCAAGTTGCAGTGGGAAATCTAAGGTGAGGTAGTTGATTGGAATTCAGTAAATGACAGGCAGGTTGGACAGTTCTTAAATCTCTTCTAGCGAAGTAACTGCAGGGTAGCAAGGACTAGCAGTTCTCAAAGCCCTTCGTTTTCAGTGTTCTCATTCACCTTGGCACACAAGTATGTTTAGTATGCCATACATTAAAAATATACGGAAAACAAAAATCAAGCTGCTTAAAGGGAATTTACAAACTGAGACTCTTCTCCTCTGTGTATGGGTTAATAGTGTGGCTGCAAGCTTAGTTAATTGCACAAAAACTAGGAGCCACTTGTTTCTGCACAGACAATAGAAGACAGATGAGGTGGGCAGGTTTTGGTGGAGCCCCCTATATCTGATGGAAAGACATATTTATGACATTGGGCGTAGTGTTGCTGGGGAGAACACATTTGGGGAGATGTTGGGCTTTGGGTTTGTAATTTCCCTTTAAACAAGAAGAGATGGCTCACATTTTCCATATATATCTCAATGAATGTACTGTATTACTGTTTTAAAAATTTGACGAAATAATAATGGATTGGTCTCCTTTTGTTATCTGGTCCTTGTTTAATTTGTTTAAGGGTTTTTGTATACAAAAGTTTACATTTTTATGTATATTTTTCTTGTGTAAAAACTGATGTAATATGTGTATAAAAACACTGTATGTATTATCTGTATATAGTGTGACAAAATGATTTTTCTTTCTTTCTTTTGGATGTATTAATAAATCTTGCTGTGAAGTAGCCTTGGTTTTAGTGTAATTTCCTTTACCTGAATATTAATGAAGCTACTATTCTAGGGTAGGTCTTTTCCCCCTTTGTTATTTAAATATAGTATTTTTTAATCTTATATTTTACTAGTAACTCTAAGGAGATATATTCATGGTCTTTATGGTCAGACTACCAGTGACTTAAAATTATAGTAGCTGTGAATTGATTAAATTTTATCCGGGCCAGGCATGGTGGTGCATTTCTGTAATCCCAGTTACATGGGAGGTTGAGGTAGAAGAATAGCAAGTTTAAAGCCAGCCTCAACAACTAGCAGGACCCAGTCTCAAAAAGTTTAAAAAGGGCTGGGGATATAGCTCAGTAGTAAAGTGCCCCTAGGTTCAATTCCCAGTATTTGGGGGAAAAATTCTATCCAAGGTGACTGTGACGATTTTTTTTTAATGTGGTACCAGGGATTGAACCCAGAGGCATTCTACCTCTGAGCTACACCTCTAGCCTTTTTTATTTCTTATTTTGAAATAGATCTCTTTAAGTTACTGTACACTGGCCTCAAACCTGTGATCCTCCTGTCTCAGCCTCCCAAGTACTGGAATTACAGGTGTGTGCCACCATGCCTGGCTCGAGGTGACTTTAATTATAGTATTGAGCTTTGAAGTCTAACCAGAAGTTGTATTTGAAATGATTATATGCCATAATGGAGGTCTTAAAGACAAATTTCTATTTCAGTTAATCAGAAGCTCCTTCTCTCTTCATTTCATCACTTCATATATAAAAGAACAATTTCATGCTATGTAACCAAAGTTAAAAAAAAAAAAAAACCAGGAGCCAGGTGCAATGGCACATTGCCTGTAATTAATTCCAGTCCTTAGAAGGCTGAGATAGGAGGATCACAGGTTCAAGGCCAGCCTAGGCAATTTAGCAAGATCCTATTTCAAAATAAAAAATAAAATAGGGCTGGGGGCATAGCTCAGAGGTAGAATGCTCCTGGGTTCAATTCCCCAGTGCCCCCCCCCTCCACACATACACAAAATAGGGCTGGGGATGTAGCTTGGAGGTAGAATGCCTCTGTTCAATCTCCAGAACCACTAAAAAATAAATAAATAAATAAATAAAATCCAGGCATGTTGGTGCAGGCCTGTAATCCCAGTACTTGGGAGAGCTGAGACAGGAGGATCACAGGTTTGAGGACAGCCTCAGCAATTTAGCGAAACTCTCAGTGACCTAGCGAAGCCCTGTTTCAAAACAAACAAAAGACTGGGATGAAGCTCGGAGGAAGAAAGCCCCTGGGTTCAATCTCCAGTACCACAAATAATGAAAACTAAAATAGGACTGGGGGTGTAGCTCGGAGGTAGAATGCCCCTGGGTTCAGTCCCCAGAAACACACACACACACACACACACACACACACACACACACACACGAAGTCAAGTGCTTAGAAGAGTGATAAAATGCCACTTTTATCAGGAGAAGATGATTTCCCACCAAAGGATGGGGGAGCTATTTTGTAAGAAAGTGTATCTGAACAAAGCATTCAAAGTTGGGCAGTATTTGGACATTGAGAGATAGAGAACATATTCCAGATGGAGAGAACGCAAAGGCTGTCAGGATAACTACATTTGTAGAACACTGAGAGTTCAACTGAAGTAGAAAATATATGAGGGAGTCCTAAGAAGTCGAGGGGAGAAGACGAGGTGAGGTCACAGTGAGCCTGGGAGGCTAGACCAGGCCATCAGCTGTGATTCAGGAAGGTGACCTGGCATTGTGATCGAAGAGGGTCAGCCGGGCACAACTGGGGGGCTCCAACAGAAGGATCACAGTTTTTTGTGGTTTTTTTCTTTTTTTGCAGTACTGGGGATGGAACCCAGGGGCATTCTACCTCCAAGCTACATCCCCAGCCCTATTTTTTTATTCTTTGTTTTGAAACAGGGTCTCATTAAGTTGCGGAGGCCTCACTAAATAGCTGAGGCTGGCCATGAACCTGCGATCCTCTGGTCTCAGCCTCCCAAGTACTGGGATTACAAGCGTGCGCCACCACGCTGGGCTAGGATCACAGTTTGTGGCCAGTCTCAGCAACTTAGTAAGACCCTCAGCAATTTAGACCCTGTTTCAAAATAAAAAGGGCTGGGGATGTAACGCAGAGATAGAATGCCCCTGGGTTCAATCCCTAATAATCACCAAAAAAAAAAAAAGTCGCAGAGATGAGTTAAGAGGAGGCTGTTGCAATGGTCAGGCTAGAAAGCAGTCAGACCTCGGTAGAAGTAAAAACAAAGGAAAAGGGAGCTCAGAAGAACTTCAGAGCCGGGCGTGGTGGCGCACGTTTGTAATCCCAGTACTTGGGAGGCGGAGACCGGAGGGTCCGGGTTCGCGGCCAGCCTCAGCTACTTAGGCCCTCCACAACTTCGTGAGACCCGGTTTCAAAATAAAGGATAAAAAATAGGGCCGGGGGTGTAGCTCGGAGGTAGAACGCCCCTGGGTTCAATCCCCAGTACTACGAAAAAAAAAAAAGAACTTGAGAATAGATTGACAACAGCTGTCAGGAGCAAGGGAGAGGAGACATTAAATGGTATTTCACCTCTGGATTTCTTTTTGTGTGTGTGGTACTGGGAGTGGAAACCAGAGGCCTTCTACCTCCGGGCTACACCCCCAGCCCTATTTAATTTTTTATTTGGAAACAGTGTCTTGCCAAGTTGCTGAGAGCCTCACTAAGTTGCTGAGGCTGGCTGTGAACCTGCGATCCTCCTGTCTCAGCCTCCCAAGTACTGGGATTACAAGTGTACGCCACCACACCCTGCTCTCGCCTCTGGATTTCTGGGAGAATGGTGGTGCCTGTGGCAGAAGTGGGCAGCAGTACCCTGAACACTATTTTGAGCCAGTGGAGTTTCAAGGACAGGGAGTTTGAGTCAGGAGCAGGGGCCAGGCGGACATGGCCACTGTTGGTTAGGGTTAGGGCTCAGAAGGGGTCCTACGCTGAAGATATGGATGGAGGAGTTGTGGGCATAGAGTTAAGTGTTGAATTTGTCTATAAAATAGTCAAGGAAGAAAGATAAGGACAATTGTTTGGAGAGATCTGTTATTTATTATTATTTTATTTGGAGGTCTTAAATAAATAAATAATTTAAAAAAGAAACCTTAAATACTTTCCCTGGAGTCTCCCAGCTAGTAGACTATGGAGCTGGTATTCAAATTCTACCAGGCTGGCTCCCTTCCCCACCACTCCCCAAGGAGTGATGAGTTTGGGGAAGTCAGCCCTTCCTCCACCCCTTGCCTGGGGAGGCCCTGACATTTGCACCCCATCTACCATTGCAGTGACCTCTTGTCTGACTCACCTTCGGGACTGTTTGCCCCAGCGTCTACCTCCTTAACCCCCGAAACCCCAGGCCCCAGCACGGCTGCTTCCCCATCCTCAGTGCACAATCAATGTTACTGAATGGAGATGGTACCTAGAAGATTGAAGAGACGGGGGATCTGGGGAGAGGCGGGATAGTTGTGGTTGGTTAAGGCTGTGGACTCTGGGGAGAGACTTTCTTGGTTCTACACTTGACTCCATTATTTATAAGCTGTGTGATCTCAGGCAAGTCATCTTGCTTTTCTCTGCTTTATCATCCTCATCCGCCAAGTGCCCTGAGAACATTAGATGGCCCGACCCAAGTAAAGTGCTTAGAACAGCACTTGGTAAATTTTAGTTATGTTCATTTTATGACAAGAGGGAAAGATCGGAGATAAACAGCTTAAGCCAGTTCCTAAAGCAAATGTCTCTGGGAAATGAACAAGCAGACCGAGGTCAGCTGTGGAGAAGGATGGAAATAGGCAGGAGCTTGGGCAAGAGGTTTCTGATGATAAAGTGAGTCACCTACTGGTGTGTGTGTGTGTGTGTGTGTGTGGTACTGGGGGTGGAACCCAGGGGCTTTCTACCTCTGGGCTATATCCCCAGACCTATTTTATTTTTTATTTGGAAACAGGATCTCACTAAGTTGCAGAGGGCCTCATTAAGTAGCTGAGACTGGCCACGAACCTGCAACTACTGATTTTTTTTTTTTTTTGGTGGTACTGAGGATTGAACCCAGGGGCATTCTACCTCTGAGCTACACCCCAGTCCTATTTTTTATTCTTTATTTTGAAATAGGGTCTCACTAAGTTGCAGAAGGCCTCACTAAGTAGCTGAGACTGGCTGCGAATCTGTGATCCTCTTGTCTCATACTCCTAGTACTGGGATTACAAGCGTGCGCCACCACATCCGGCTTACTACTGACTTTTGAAATACAAGAGGATATTGGTGACCAACACGTGGGGTTACTTTTATCCAATCAAGTTCTAAAATATTCTAGGATGTATTCCTCTCTCTCTCTCTCCTCTCTCTCTCTCTCTCTACATATATATATATGTATATATCTCGACCTTTCCCGAGAGACACTTTGAATCTACATGGTGTAGGGAGATGGCTCCACCCTGATGCCCTAGTGATCTGGACCAGTCTCCACATAGATCACGTAGGCCACACAGGCAAGGCTTAACCGTGCTGATCCCGGCCTTGGCAGAATGCCCTGTGACTGTCCCAGCACAGAACAGCTTGTGAGATGCCGTGAGGCCTCTTCTCCTTCCCTTCCACTGGAGGTCGCCCATCATCAGATAGTTTCTCATTGCTTCCTTGTATTTTGTGATGCTGGAAGCAAACCCAAGGCCTCATGCATGCAAGGCAAATGCTCTGCCACTGAGCTCCACCCCCGTCCTTTTTATTTTCAGACAGGGTTTCACTATATTGTCCAGGCTGCCCTTGAAGTTGCCATCCTCCCACCTCAGCTGGAATTACAGGCATGCACCACTGTGCCCGGCTATGTCCTGACTTCTGATGAGGTATGAGGCCTTGTCCCACCTTTGGAGTCTACCTGCAGGTTATAAAACTGCTTGGCTGCAGCATGGCCTTGGCTCTTCAGCTTCTCAGAGTCCTATCATCCATGTTGTAATCATCCCCTCTCCTGCCCCCCCTGCTGTTTTAGTAGTGGGGATTGAACCCAGGCGCTTTGTACTCTGAGCTACATCCCCAACCCTTTATTTATTTTTTTTAAGATTTGAAACAAGGTCTCACTAAGTTGCTGAGGATCTCACTAAATTGCTGAGGCTGGCCTCCAACCTGTAATCCTCCTGTCTCAGGAGGATCCTCCAAGTACTGGGAATTACAGGCATGTGCCACATCCCTTTTGTTCAGCATTGTCCCAGGGGATAAGGGACAGAAGGAGCTGGCATCCTTGCTGTCCCTATGAGTAATAAACCGAATCTAACAGGACTTACTTCTCTACTGGCCAAATCTGTCAGCCTTGCTTGATATGTGGCAACTATCAGTGGACATTATTATATCCGTCCTTGTCATTCCCTTAATTGTTTCCCAAGTGGGCTGTGGGCAAGTAAAAGAAGTCCAGCTCTGCCACGGGACAAGCTAGACTGTCCCGCGTTTCCAGGTCGCTCTCTAAAGGCACCTTCTCTGCTGCGGCCGCTCCTGACTCATCACTCTGTGCAGCGTTTTCTTCAGAGCAGACTTGTGAGCCAGTCACTGGTTGGCATCAGGACAACGTTTGGATTAGTTTTAGTACCATTAAGGGTGTTTGTGGAAGAATAGCCTTGGAGCCCAATTCATTAATGATTCAAGGACTAATTATCCGTGCTGTTTATTACCCAAGCTCCTAGGTCTCCTAGCTCTCTGGCTGCTTGTCTTCTGAACAGTTCGTGCTGCGTGTGGACCACAGTGAGTACGCACCTGAAGACGCCCCTACATTAGCTGCTTCTGATGCTTCACAAGCTGCAACTCAAGATTTGAGGAGGGAAGTCACCATTTCCATTTGTTGGTGCCTAGTTTTTTTTTGTTTCTTTGTGGGTTTTTTTGGTATTGGGGATCAAACTGAGAGGCATTCTACCTCTGGGTTATATCCCCAGCCCCCCGCCCCTGCCTTTTAAACAGTCTTTCTAAATTGCTGAGGCTGGCCTTGAATCTGCGATCCTCCTGTCTCCCAAATACTGGGATTACAAGAGTGCACCACTAAGCCTGGCCTGGTTTTTTTTTCTGTGTTGTGTGGTGTGTGTGTGTGTGTGTGTGTGTGTGTGTGTGTGTGTGTTACTGGAAATTGAACCCAGAGGCATTCTACCTCTGAGCTACACACCAAGACCTTTTTTTAATTTTATATTTTGTTTTGAAACAGGTCTCACTAGGTTGCTGAGGTTGTCCTTGACCCTGCCATCCTCCTGTCTCCACCTCCCAAGTACTGGGATTACAGGTGTGCTCCACCACGCCCAGCTTAGCCTGGTTGTTTTTGTTTTTATTTTTATTTTTAATTAATTAATCAATTAATTAATTGTGTTATAATAATATAGGGATAAAGGAAGAAAAATACACAGCTCTACAGACCCAAACAGGCTCTTTAATTGGAGAGAAGCCTGGGAGGGGGGACTGACCTGGGAGAGAGTCAGAAAAAGCCCCCTTCCTTGCAGACTAGGGGCCTTTTATGGGGCATTGGGGGGAGGGAGAGCAAGGCAGTTGTGGATTTCTCCTATTGGTGGTCTTGACAGGGGGCCAAGACAGGTAGATTTAGGAGGCTGCGGTCAGGGGGATGGTTAGGGTCACTTTCCCGCCACTGCTGGAGTTCTCTTGTTCTCAACCTCCTGTGGCCAGGCCTCACAGCCAGACTTCACAGTGTCCCCATACTGTGGTACTGGGGATGAAACCCAGGGACATTCTACCTTTGAGCTACACCCCCAGTCCTTTTTTTATTTTTTGCTTTGAAACAGGGTCTTGCTAGGTTGCTGAGGGTCTCACCATGTTGCTGAGGCTGTCCTTAAACCTGCGATCCTCTGTCTCAGCCTCACAAGTACTGGGATTACAGGTTTATGACACTGCTCCAGGCCTAGTTATTTTTAAAAATGGAATGTTAGTTGGACACGGTTGGGAGACTGAGACAGGCAGTAAAAAAATGGAAGGAAAGCTGAGTTCTGCATTTTCCTCCCGCATTTCTGCTCTGTGGTGGGTCGCCTGTTCTCATTCACTTCATCTTCATCTTCATCTTCCTTGTTGCCATGGACCATGCGCCATGCTCCAAGCCAGCGCCTGCCCTTCCACTTGTGCACGGGTCCCCTGCCGTTTCATTTACCCGAAGACGCACTATGATTTGGCTGTTTCTGTCTGCCCACATTCACATGTTGAATCCCTCCCCCAAGGTGTTGGTATTAGGAGGAGAGTGGACTCTTGTGATGGGATTTGAGCCCTTTCAAAACAAGCAGAGGGAGCGTGTTTGCCCCTCCCACCTTGTGGGGACACAACAGGAAGCGGCCATCTATGAACCAGAAAGCCAGCTGGTGCCACATACTGAACCTCCCAGCCTCCTGATGGTGGACTTTCCAGCCCGGGTAGTTGTGAGAAGAACATTTCTGTTCCTAAGCCGCCCAGTTTATGTTACTTCTGAGACTCCCCCCCCCCCCAGCTCTCAGTACCATTTGGGCTGAGTCTATTTGCAGAGGGAGGCTGCCAGGTTGGGTTGGGCGGTGGGAAAGGGGAAGAGAGTGTGCTGTGGGAGACGGGAAGGCATCAGAGAAAAAGACAAAGTCCTGTCCGGGTTGTGCACTCCTGTTAATGGTTAACTTCTGTGAAGAAAGAAGCGGTTGAGATTGTGGACTTTAGTTTCTGGCTCCTTTCCTCAAAAATCGTGTGGACTTGGTTTGATTATCCTCCTGTCTTGGAAAATTACAGATATTGGGACTGTAGGTTGGGCCCTTTTATTACCCAAGCCTCATGAACTAGGGTATCCGCCACATAGAGAAAGGTCTGCATTTTCATCTGGGGTCTGGTCCCCCTCTCCCCTTCCTGGGGAAGTAGAGACGTTGTTTATCCTCATGCAACCACAGTTAGATATCCCACCTATAACTTATGGATTTATGTTTTGGAAATAGTGATGAATAAATGACTCCAGTTGGATGTTTAACAGCTTTATTGGGCTGTATTTTGCATGTCATAAAATTCATCCATGTTAAGTGCACAATTTGAGTAGAATTTTTATTATAACCAAGTAGAAAAGTAATGACGCTTTCTCAGTCCTCATGTAGTACATTGAATCATATGAAGTTGTGGATGTTTTAACTGTTTTTTTGACCCACAATGTGATGCAGCCTTAACTTGAAATGCTATTTCCTAACATTCTTTCAGAGCAGAAAAATATTTTCCCAGAGAATTTTTCAGTTAATGAAATGTCATTCCATATTTCCTATCTATTTCCCTTCAGAGTAATCTGTAGTAGAAGATATGTTACACAAATCTAGACTTGATAATTCTATTTTTCCAAATAATGCTTCTCATGCTACCATTCATTTTATGCTTGGAAAATGGATTTTTCATCAAATAAACAAATCTAATCAGCCTTTTCTGATAAAGATATTTGTCAATATTTAGAAAAAGCAATTAAGAGACCTGAAGGAGGACTGACAGATATTTTGCTGTGTATAGAAATGGTGATTTTTATAAGGAAAATAAATGCACATGCAATAAGAGTCAGAAATGCAAATGGAGAAATGAATAATAAGCACAAAGAAGGAGACCCACACACATGCCCGATGAGCGTTCCAAACTGAAAATGAAATGTGACAACACTTTTCTATTTCCTATGCTTGGTTTCTTTATAACATAACCATGAAACACATGCTTAATAGATGCAAATTCTCTCTGTGTATGTGTGCGTATGTGTGTATATGTGTGTGTACATGTGTGTGTGTGTGTGTGTGTGTGTGTGTGTGTGTGTGTGTATGTGTGTTCTGACTTTGGTTAAATAGAAATGTCTCATTCTGCCACTCACTTGTTTCCTGACAGGACTTGTAGTCTCTCCTTTATAAGCTATTAGGGAAAAAGAAAAGAGCAAAGGAAAGGTTAGTAATGTTGAACCTCCTGTGAGTCAGTGCTGATCAAATGTCTACACATCCGGGTTTCTGCCTGGGCTGTGGAAGCCGGAAGTACTGTGAGGTTCTGAATCCCCACCCTGGACTTCCGGCCATTC
>PVJS01005521.1:49083-64027 GCA_004027185.1 Glis glis
AGAACCCAAGGGCACTCTACCACTGAGCTTCACGCCCCCCCCCGCCCTTTTCATTTTATTTTGAGACTGGATCTTGCTAAGTTGCAACCTCTTCCTCAGCCGCTGGAATAGCTTCGATTATAGGTATGTGGCACCACACTGGGCTCCCCAGCCCTTCCTGGTCTATCACTCTTGCTTATTCCTTATTATTGCACGGTGAGCTTGGACAGGTCGGCAGCCCAGTGCCCTGCACCTGAGTCAGGTATGCAAATAGGTATACCATGCAGGTGTTTGGAAAAGGATTGAATGAACTTTTTGACCCAAGTATGCAGTGTATAGGAAAAAAATGTAAAAGCTTTAAAAATGGTTATTAGAAACAAGTTCTTCAAGCAAGTGGGATGAAAGAACACTCTGAACTCTTAGCGGAGAGCTCTACTTCAGTGAGCCTGGCCTCGCAGGAAGCTCTGGAACTCGGGCCGCTGGACTGCAGTGCTTTCCTTTTTCATCGGGGTTAAGTGCTCTGTTCCTTCGTGCCCCCTAACCTCTCCTCTTCAGAGAACTGCTTTGAATGAAGGATCTTTGCTTTTCAGATTTCCTGCAGCCCAGCCTTCAGAGCTGATCATACATGTAAGAAGACGAGGAAACCGGTAGACAATTGTAGCCCGTGGGGGACTTTGCAGATTCTTGAGATTTACCTTTCACACGACTAAAGACTAATTTAAGATACTTTCCCTTTTATCCCCCATAAGTCAAGCCGAGGGAGCCCCTTACTACCTGATGTTTACTGGTCTGAGTCAAAGAGATTGGCTTTGTGGCTTCTGTGAATCTTCCCCAAGGACCCCTCTGGGTTTCACTGCCACAGAAATCACTGAGGGTACATGTAATTATTATAAAGGCCTGACAAGCACAAGGCTTTCGGGCACATTTATACCCAATAAGGCAGCTCCTGCTGCGTCTTTAGCCTTAATGGCTCGGTATCACACATCCAACTAGGTGGCTTTCCCTTGATTCTTGAAAACAATGCACATTTTCAATGAAAAAGTATTTTAAGGCATAACTCAAGAATAGCTATGTCACTCAGTAGCTAGATGGCTTTGACCAAAATAAATGTAATTGGAAGATTATGCTTAAAAATATCTATTTTTCTTTCTCTTAATTCTTCCTTCCTTCCTTCCTTCCTTCCTTCCTTCCTTCCTTCCTTCCTTCCTTCCTTCTTTTCTTTACTTTTTCTTCCCCACCATGGTCTCAACTGCCAGTGGTATAATCTCAACCCGTCACAAACACCTGCATGCATATATGCACAGGCACACACAAGCGCACACGTGTACACACACACACACACAAGTGCACACGTGTACACACACACAAACACACACACACACACACACACACACACACACACACCCATGCCGCCAAAGTGTTTGCCATCTCACCTTCTGCCTTGACACACAAGGTCGGGAAATCAGCAAAGCAGAGAACTCTCTGGAGAACAGGGGAGGCGATGGAAGCGCTCTTTACTTTGACATATGCAAATGTTCACCTGTGGCGCCCCGCAGGGCAGAGCTCAACTTCTGGGTTCTTTAATATGCCTGGAGGATGTTTCAATTATTGATAGAAAGAACTTGTGGCTGGGAGGAAGGGCCAGGAGGGATTCAGTTTCTCATTTCAGGTTTATTTTGAGTGGGTTGTTGTTTTCTTTAGTTGGTCATAAATTTTCATTTTAGCATTTGAAGCCATCATTTAGCACAAACCCATTAGAATGGAATGTCAGCAGTTGCGGTGGCTCCAAGGATTTTTGCTGATTTCAATTTTCTGGTTGCTTTCGGTACCGAGGTATTTTAAATCTCGCCAACTGCGCCTGCCATTCTTCAGATGTCAGTGCATCTGTGTGTTTTGACTTTTCTGATCAGTTAGGAAAAATTCTCCTGCTAGAATGTCTTATCCCTAGATTACTGACCCTTTTCCTTGTTTGCACCTTCCTAGTTTTCTTCCTTCTTCCTTCCCGAACTTCTAGAAGCTCAACTTCGGCATTGACAGTCCAAGATTTGAATCCAGCCTCTTCACTGAATAGTCACACCCTTATGCAAGATACATAACCTCTTCTTTCATCTCTCTCTCTCTCTCATGTATGTATGTGTGTATATATGTTATGGTTTGAAAGTAAAGTGTCCCTCAGACCTTATGCTCGGAGGTGGGTCCCTGGGGATGTGGCCTCTGAAGGCAGGGCATCGCTGGAGGTGGCCTTGAGGACTATATATGTCCTTCGCCCCCTCCCCTTGCTCTCTCTGCTTCCTGCCATCATGCCCTGAGGACCTATCGCTCCGGCTCCTGCTTGTCAGCCCATGTAAATGGATTATACACTGAAATCTCCAGACCCGTAAGCAAATAAATCTTTCTTCCTCTAAGTTTTGTGTGTCAGGTGTTGGATCGCAGCGGTGAGAATGCCGATTGAAACAATAGATATATAACGATATATAGGTGTGTGTGTATATATATATATATATATATATATATATACATGCACACACATATATCTGCATGTGTGTGTGTGTGTGTGTGTGTGTGTATGGGCATGTGCACAGTGTCTCTGAAAAATATCCAAAATCTGGCTGTGGTGACTTTCTCTCGAGACAACATTCAGGCTGAGCTGAACAGTGGCTGTCCCTTTAGGTGACTTGCTCTTTGTTCCCATCTCTGACCCATGTCAGTGTTTTAGTTTGCAATTACTGACATATCCGAGTTGTCCCGGTGGCTCTTGAAGCCGAGCTGTTCCCGACTCCCTGCAGAGCCACGGTCTTGAATTCCAGAGTTCAGGGCGAGCAGCCTAGGAGACAGGCGCTGTGTCACTGGGGAGCACCACATCTGTTAGGGTTCCTTCTCACCAGTCTGGCATTCGTGCCCTGGACCTTTCCTCACACTGCACCTTCAATCTGGAGTGTCCTTCCCCACTTCTTTATCAGAGAAGTCATTCTTCCTTCAAGGCCAAGTGCAAAAGCACACACCACCGTGTTGGGGCCTTTTCCTGCTCTTCAGTAGCACTAGGGGTAATCGCTCCTTTGCTCAGGGCCTGCGCCTCTGTCGAGCACTGATCTTGGTCCTTTACACGCCTGCCTTCCCTGACCCATGCACCTTCTCCAAGTCAGGGTCCCATCAAAACCACCATTAGATGGCATCCTTCTTGCTCTCCAACCATCTACTCTGATGCACACTACCTGGCATCAAAGCTAAGGGTCGGGTAGGTGTTGGTTGAATTGAACTCTTTAGGGAAATCCAACTTTTTATTTTCCTATTACTTACTGAGGAACCAATGCATAAAGATCAAGGTCAAGGTCACAGAGCTCCATGAGGGGAGGAGCGTGTTCAACCTGACTTCCTAGCTCATTGCTTTCACAATGACTGGCACATCATAGGAATTCACTACACAGTGAATAAGGAAAGAATGGATGAGGTATTTATAGCTACGGCTGGAACCAAGTCTCTTTATCATCCCTTCTCTAAATAGGTATGAAGTACACTAAACCAAACTGAATTCTGCATTGGATGTGAATTCGCATTCTTGAGATGGTCCTTGTTCTTTCCTCCAACTAATTAGGAGGCAGCATCCTGTACCCAAAGAAAGGCTGGTCCTCCCGTCTCTAATCATGGGACCTTCTTGTATGATTCAGGTTCTGCATCTTCTTTTGTTTGGCCTATCTCACATGGAGAGATGGAAAGAGGGGGAAAATCTCTAATAATGAAACCAGTAGCTTACTGTCTTTCCTAGGCAGTTTTCTACAGAAATCAGTTTCCTTTACTTCTTAGACCTCTGTTCAGAGAAAACTTCATATCTATCTTCTCTAATTTAGCTTTGAACTCCAAAAATGAACACAGTTTTTATTCAAATGCTGCTCAAAGAGAAGAGGTTCACCCACTGGTGAGTGACAGGTACCAACTGATTGCTTCTACCCGACTTGCTGTATGCCTAGATTTCACTGGATGGTAGGAACATGTGAAAGGGAAACACGAAAGTTGACATTAAATGTTAAGCAAAAAGAGAACTCTCAACATGAAAATCCTTTTTATTACTCTTATTTTTCCATAATTGATTCTACTTCATAGGTGATGGCTTCTAAAGTCCTGGATGAAAATGGAGTTCCTTACTTAGTGTTTACTGTACGTCAAATTGGCCCTGCCCAAGGAGGTATTTCTAATGTCTTTAGATAGTTCCAGGAAGGTTTTACTTTCTGTTATGGGTTGGCTTGTGCCCCACCCCCATCTTGCCAAATTTTTTTTTGTGTGTGGTACCGGGGATTGAACCCAGGGGCGTTCTACCTCCGCGCTACACCCTCGGCCCTATTTTTTTATGCTTTATTTTGAAACCGGGTCTCACGAAGTTGCAGAAGGCCTTACTAGGTAGAGAGAGAGAGAGAGAGAGAGAGAGTGAGCTGAGGCTGGCCGCGAACCCCGATCCTCCAGTCTCCGCCTCCCAAAGTACTGGGATTACAAGCGTGCGCCACCACGCCCGGCATCTTGCCAAATTTGATCGGTTGACGTCCTAACCCCCAGTACCTCTGAACATGATGTTGTCTCAGGCAACATTCTCAATGCAATAATCCAAAAGACCTGACCACACGATTTAGAGGAAGGAAGATTTATTTGTTCATAGTTGTTTGGAGATTCTGGGTTCAGTCCCTGTGGGGGCCAGGGTCTGAAGCTCAGGGCATGACAGCAGGAAACAAAGAATGTGTAAAGCTCTGCTCTCACATTGTAGAGGCCAGAAGCAAGAGAACTAGCAAGCAAGCAGATTCAAAGACACAAGTATAATCCATAACGCTACACCCCCAGGGACCTGCCTTCTCCAGCCACACCCCACCAGCCTAGGCTACCACCCAGATAAATACATTACAATGGATTTATCTGCTGATGAGATTATAACCCTCATGACTCAATCACATCAACTCCAAACACCAATTTATGAGCTCTTCAGGGGGCATTCTATATCTAACTATAACAATGATCTTATTTGGAAATAAAGACACTACAGATGCAATCAGTTAAGATGAGGCTGTATTGGAGTAGGGTGTGCCTCTAATCCAGTATGACTGGTGCCCTTATAAGAAGGGGAAATCTAGACATAGGACAGACATGCACACAGGGAGGAGTTAAAGAAAAGAACTATTCAATGACACTTGCTTAAGTATGGTGTGAAAGACATTATTATTATTACTATTACTATTATTATTATTTCATTTATTTTTTTTTGGTACTGAAGTTTGAATACAGGGGGACTCTACCACTGATCTACACCTGCAGCCCATTTTATCTTTCATTTTGAAACAGGGTTTTGATAAGTTGCTGAGGCTGGTCTTGAACTTGCAATTCTCCTGTCTCAGTCTCCCAAATACTGTGATTACAGGTGTGTCCCACTGTGCCCAGCCAGAAGACTTTATTCAAGGCAGGAAAATCCAAATAGGTTTAGGAACCAACTACAACAGGGTCTTGCTGTGGGAGAGAGAGAGATTGGGCTCAACTTAGAATATAGCATAGACAAGTGGGAATTTATAGCCAAGGAGTGGGATGGCAGTCAGAGAATGGAGAGTTACTAAGAGGAAACACTAGGGGTAAGGGAATTTAGGCTTAACTGGCCCAACAGGTTTCTTGGTGAAGACAGGCCAGGCTGATCAGACAGCACATGGGGAATAGTAGGGAATGAGGAAACCATTTAGATATTGAGGGTAATCAGATTTTGTGTGTGTGTGTGTGTGTGTGTGTGTGTGTGTGTGTGTGACACTGGGGATCGAACCCAGGGGCATTCTACCTCTGAGCTACATCCCCAGCCCTATTTTTATTTTGAAACAGGGTCTCTCTAGGTTGATGAGATTCTCACCACTTGCTGAGGCTCTCCTCGAACCTGCGATCCTCCTGTCTCAGCCTCCCAAGTACTGGGATTACAAGCATGTGCCACCAGGCCCGGCTGAGGGTGATCAGATTTTGTGGGGGTTTTGCTCAACTGACTTAGCAGGGTTCTTGCTAATACTGGATTTTACAAGGACGTGCACAGATAGGCGTAGGAGAAAGTTCAGGCCTGACAAATATTTGGCCAAGCAGAGAATCTTTGTTAGAGAATGCCACATGATCATGAAACAGAGATCAGGGTGATGCATTTGCCAGCCAAGGAACGCCAAATTGCCAGCCATCTCCGGAGCTGGGTAGGAGGCACAGAGCAGAGCCCCGCACAGCCAACAGGTGGCGGTAACTCTGCTGTCACCTTGATCTTGAACGTCTGCCTCCAGAACTGTGGTCTGCCTCCAGAACTGTGAAATAGTAAATTTATGTTGTTTAAGTCATTCAGTTTGTGGTTCTTTGTTATGGCAGTCCCGGCAAATGAACACACTTCCCTTTCAACCTCTTTCTTTTCCAGAAAGACCAGCTGGCAAATTTTCTGTGCTTACCTGAAGGCTCAGCAAGAGGACTCACAAGGGAGAGAGTGTTCTGGATTCTCTGGTCCTGCTTTGGCTTCCTTTGCTGTAGCAGGGCATGGTGCTTAGTTAGGTTGTGGGTGCTTCATCTAGGCTTTTAAAAAATGTTTATTTATTTTTATCATTATTAGCACACACACATATACTTATGTGTGTGTGTGTGTATTTCTTCTTCTTATTTTTTTGTACTGAGGATTGAATCCAGGGACAGTCTACCTCCTAGCTATAACCCCAGCCATTTTTAAAATTTATTATTTTGAAACAGGGTCTCACTAAGTTGCTGAAGGTCTCACTAAGTTGCTGAGGGTCTTGCTAAGTTGCTGAGGCTGGCCCCGAACCTTTAATCTTCCTGTCTCAGTTTCCCAAGTACTGGGATTACAGGTGTTTACCACCACACCTATTTTTTTAATTGTTTTTTGCGGAAACTCCATACTGTTTCCATAGTGGCTGCACCCTTCCATTCTCACCTACAGTGTATGAGGATTCTTTTTCTCCACATCCTCACCAGTATTTGTTATTTATTTATTTGTTTGCTTATTTATTTAATAAGAGCCATTCTCACTGGGGCAGGATGGAATCTCATTGTGGTTCTGATTTGGCTAAAGATATTGAGCATTTCTTCCTATGTTTATTGGCCATTTGTACGTTTTTTGAGAAGTGTCTTTTCAGATTGTCTGCCAATTTTTTGACTGGATTACTTGTTCTTTTGTTGTTAAGTCTTTTTTTTAGTTCTTTCTGCATTCCAGATATTAATCCTTTGTCAGCTGATTAGGTGGAAAAGATTCTCTCCCGTTCTCAGGCTGTCTCTTCACTTTGTTGATTGTTTCCTTTGCTGAACAGAAGCTTTTTAATTTGATGTCGTCCCATTTGTCTATTCTCGTGTTTGTTTCCTGTGTTTTTGGAGCCCTACCCAGAGCTCATTGCCTGTGACAATGTCTTGAAGTGTTTCTCTCGAGTAATTTCAGAGTTTTAGGTCCTACATTAGGGCCTTTGATCCATTTTGAGTTGGTTTTTGTACAGGGTGAGAGATGGGGCTCTAATTTCAACCTTCTTTATGGGGCTATCCAGTTTTCCCAGCACCATTTGTTGAAGAGACTATCCTTTCTCCAATGTATATTTTTGGCACCTTTATTGAAAATCAGTTGGCTGAAGATGCGTGGATTTATTTCTGGGTCCTCTATTCTGTTTCATTGGTCTGTGTGTCTGTTTTTATGCCAACATCAAGCTGTTTTTTTATTACTATGGCTACTTGAGCTGGACTTGAATCGTGGCACCTTCTAGTTACTTATCTTCCTTATGCTTTGGTACCCCTATCTATGTAAGTTAGGGGTACCCATAGTGCCCACTCCATAGGGTTGTTATGTGGATTAGGTGAAATAAATCATAAAGCACTTAGAGTGGACTCAGCACATCGTAAGTGCTTAGTAATTCTTCTACCACATATGTTTTCCAGTGGAATCACCCTCCATGTGTCCCCCCACCCCGTCATCCTGCTTAATTCTGAGCCCTTCCTTTTTGGGCCTCTTTGCGTGTGTATGCTTCATTTAACCCATCTGCTCAGGTGACCTTGGAAAACAGGTGACATCGTTTATCTAGAGTAGGGGGGTCCTTAAAATCTGGGGGTCCTTAAAATCTGATGGCCTAACCAGCAGCCTCTGCATCGGGATCACAGAGGAACTTGTTAGAACAGTAGACGTCGAGTTAGGTTGCACCCAGACTTACTGACTAAAGGCGCAGCGGTGGGCCCAGCCACCTGTGTTTTATCAAGTCTTGTGGTGATTCTGATGCACGCTCGGGTGTGAGAACCACTGACTCAGGATGACGAGCCTACTTCTCCACACAGCAGCCTCCCCAGGCATGCCTTCCTCTCTTCCTACTGGATAACTTTGTCTCACAAATAGGAGTTGGTGACACTGCTCCTGCTTCTGAATTAATGCTGGCCCACTGGATCGTAAAGGAGAGTGTCTTTCTCAGGCAGGGACCACAGGATGAGCATCTTTTTCTTTCCGACTCTGGATGTATCTCCCACTCCATTCCAGGAGCCAGTCGCCGTCTCTCCAGTCCCTGGGGCAGGGCCTGTGTCCGGCAGACCCTCAGTCATGTTACTGACACAAGGAAGGAATGGCAATTCATGAATCCTGGACAGGTAACTTGGTACGGCTCTATCTACTGAGAGAAGTGAGTGTTGGCCGTGGTATTTTTTTTTGGAGGGTGGAAACGGGATTGAATCCAGGGGTGTTTTACCTCTGAGCTACACCCCTGGCCCTTTTCATTTTGAAACAAGGTCTTGCTAAATTGCTGAAGGTCTCACTAAGTTGCTGAGGCTGACCTCAAAGCTGCGATCCTCCTGTTTCAGCCTCCCAAGTACTGAGGTTACAGGCGTGTGTCACCATGGCCAGCTTGGCCATGGTGTTTACATGTGTTCAGTGTGTGTGGAGCTGTGGAAACGGCGTGACTTGGCTCATCACTGCCCTGTCCCTGGTCCTTGGTGTTACTCAACCCAGGTTTTGAAGCTCATCCCACAGAAAAACTAGTTCTCAAGAGACAAATATAAAGAAAGTCTTTATTCAGTGGCCAAGGAATGGTGAAGAGGCAGCTCTGTTCACAGACTGACTTCTCAACTGCAGGGCGTTGAGAGGTTGTACATGTAGGACAGTGCTGATGAAGGAGAGAGGCAGGCTAATGAAGGGAAGAATATTTACCTCTTTTCTGGGATTAGAGATCTTCCAGGGACTCAGTTGCTACCTCTCACACTCTTTTCATGGTCTGGTCTTTCCAATCATGACAGCTGATAGGTGTGTTTTTAGCCTTGAAGGGGTGGAGAGAGGCTAGGCAAGTCTAGGTCTAGTTAATTCTGCGTGATAGTCCTGGACAAAACATTTCTCAAATGTTCAACATGTCTACAATGCAGAGCTGAGAGCTGAGTAGACTCTGATTCAAAGATGAAGGCAGCAAAGAAGACAGACACAATATGAAGGCAGAGATGTCGAGCCTTCTCTTCCCATTGCAGTCGCCCATCGGATATTCGCAGGCCTAAGTGAAGTCAGTGTTTCAGGAAAAACCTCCTCATGTCCCCAAAAAGTAACCTAGCAACCGTGGTCATCATAACTCACATATCATAGGCATTACCTGCAGCAAAGCTAGTGGGAGACTAATACGGTATTGCCCAGCTGTGTGACCTCCAAAATTAGTGATTTTTTTTGTGGTACTGGGAACGGAGCCCAGGGGCATTCTACCTCTGAGCTACACCCCCAGTCCTATTTTATTTTTTTTGAAACAGGGTCTCACTAGGTTGCGGAGGGCCTCACTAAGTTGCTGAGGCTGGCTGCGAACCTTCAATCTTCCTGTCTCATCCTCCCAAGTACTGGGATTACAAGCATGTGCCACCACACCCGGCCAAAATTAGTGATTTTTAAGTCAGCTTAGAGCAAGTGATGCTAGAGGGCTGATTTAAGGTTTTCCCTGGTAAGGTTTGTATTCTCTTCCTTCTGGGTGTGAGAGCCTGGCGTGCCTTGGGACCCTGGCGTGCCTCCTTGGCTTGTGATATATATATATATATGTATGTATGTATGTCACATATATATATTTTTAAATCACATTGTGTCCTGCTCTGTTTTCACCTTAAGCATCTTGAGGTCTTTTCCCAGTCTGTGCCCTGGTCCCATCCTGAAGTGGGTGGCTGCACGGTTATATCAAGGTATGTGTATGTGGCAGAGAGCCTGGGACCTGAGCATGGGGTTTGTAGGCTGTTTCTCCTCTCTCTCGTCACCTCCTGCGCCTCACTGATAAGCCTGGTCTGCTACCTCACTCCACACCCTCTTTCCTTTTCCCCAGGTTGGAGTATCATCCCTCTTTTGGGTTCAGGTCTCTCTCTTTCTCTCTCTCTCTCTCTCTCTCTCTCTCTCTCACACACACACACACACACACACACACACACACTCACATACAGACTGCTGACAGCTGAGCTGAGTCTCATGGTGTTTTCACAATAACTGCACTAATGTTTGAATGCAGACAGCCAGCAGCTTCTTATCCTGCAAGCCTTCCACATTTGGGAGAAATTACTATTTTATGATTCTGCCAGGAATATTTGCATGATAATATGGAACTCTTGACTATCATTGGGCTGGAGGTGTAGCTCAGTGGTAGAGTTCTTGCCTCACATGTGTGAGGCCCTGGGTTTGATCCTCAGAACTGGAAACAAAAAACAAAAATCCCAGAACCTCAAAATCTTAAAGTACAATAATCCTGACGTATTCGTGGTTTTACTTTCTAAGATTTCCATTACCCTCAGTCAACCACAGATCAGAAATATTAAGTGGAAAATTCCATTTAATAAACAATTCATAAATTTTAGATTGTGTACTGTTCTGAGGAGCATGATGCAATTTCACATCATCCCTCTCTATCCCACTTGGGGTGTGAATCGTCCCTTTGTCCAGTGTATCCGAGCTGTATATGCTACCTTCCCATTAGTCACTTCGTAGTCGTCTTGGTTATCAGATTGACTGTGGAGATACTGCAGTGCTTGTGTTCAAGTAGGCCTTACTTTACTCAATAATGCAAGAGTAGTGATGCTGGCAAACTGAATATGCCTAAGAGCAGGGTGAATACAATGTAAGATATTTTGACAAAGAGAGACTGCGTTCATATAATTTTTATTATAGTATATTGTTATAATTATTCTATTTTATTATTAATTATTGTTGTTAATCTTTTACTATGCCTGCTTTATAAATTAAACTCTACCATAGATATGTATGTATAGAAAAAACAGTACTGTTGTCAGTTTCAGGCATCCACCGGGAGTCTTGGAATACTTTCCTCCAAGATTAAGGGGGAACAAAGAACTGTTGTAATAAATAGCTTATCATAGCCGGGCATGCTGGCGCACGCTTGTAATCCCAGTACTTGGGAGGCTGAGACCAGAGGATCTGGGTTCACGGCCAGCCTCAGCTACTTAATGAGGCCCTCCACAACTTAGTGAGACCCTGTTTCAAAATAAAGAATAAAAAATAGGACTGGGGGTGTAGCTTGGAAGTAGAATGCCCCTGAGTTCAATCCCCAGGACCTCAAAAAAATAGCTTATCATGGAATACAATTAACCAAACCAAGGGGCAGGAAAGTATTTGGGGTCTAGGCTGACCAACCTCACTTTCCTACCAGAGGCCCTTTCCAGTTACTCTATAAATTCATCACTGTTTTCTTCCTTCTCTCCCCCCCCTCCCTCCCTGCTTTTTATTTTTTTTTCAGAACCGGGGATTGAACCCAGGGGCATTCTACCTCCAAGCTACACCCCCGGCCCTATTTTTTATACTTTATTTTGAAACCGGGTCTCACGAAGTTGCGGAGGGCCTCACTAAGTAGCTGAGGCTGGCTGTGAACCTGAGGCTGGCTGTGAACCTGGATCCTCCGGTCTCCGCCTCCCAAGTACTGGGATTACAAGCGTGCGCCACCACGTCTGGCTGTCTCCCTGCTTTTTTTTTTTTTTTTGCGGTACCGGGGATTGAACGCAGGGGCATTCTACCTCCGCACTACGCCCCTGGCCCTATTTTTTTTTATACTTTTTATTTTGAAACCGGGTCTCACGAAGTTGCGGAGGGCCTCACTAAGGAGAGAGAGAGAGAGACAGGGAGAGAGAGAGCTGAGGCTGGCAGCGAACCGGGATCCTCCGGTCTCCGCCTCCCAAGTACTGGGATTACAAGTGTGCGCCACCACGCCCGGCTGTCTCCCTGCTTTTTTAAATAACAGTTTTATTGAGATATAATCCATATACCATAAAGTTCACCCTTTTAAGTATAAAATTTAGTGAGTTTTAAAAAAATACATATTCATAGAGTTTTCAACCACTATCATTACTATTTTTAGAACATCTTCATCACTCCAAAAAGAAACTTTATACCCATTAACAGTCACTTCCCATTCTCCATTCCCCTCAGCCCCTGGAAACCACTGATCTACTTTCTGTCTATATAGGTTTTTTTATTTTAGAAATTACATATAAATGGAATCATCTAATATGTGACCCTTTGTGCCTGAGTTCTTTCAATAGCATGATGTTTTCAAGGTTCATCCATGCTGTAGCATGTATCGGCACTTCATTCCTTTTTATTGCTAACTAATATTCAGTTGTATAGACAGACTACAAATGTCCATCAGTTGTATTCAATTGAATAGATAGACTACAAATGTCCATTAGTTGATGGACATTTGGGTGTATGTTTGGCTTTATTCATTCATTATTGGACTCAGCCATTTGAGTAATCTGCAGGAAGAAAAGGAAACTACTTTGCTAGGCTCCATTTTCTCCTCCTCCTCCTTCGTTTTCTTTTCTTTCTCTTTTTCTTTTTTTTTTTTTTCAGTGTTTGGGATTGGGTCCAGGGCCTCATGTATGCCAGGCAAGTACTCTACTGCTGAGCTACACCCCAGCCCTTTTTACTTTTATATTTTGAGACAGTTTCACTTTGTTGCCCATCTGGCCTTGAACTTGTGATCCTGCTGCCTCAACCCCCCCAAGTAGCTGGGATTGCAGGACAATCCCACTGGGCCTGGCTTGCTGCCTTTTCTGAATGCGTATCTCCTTATCATGGACCCATGCACACACAGCAAGACACAGTTTATTGTGTCATATGTTTTGTTCTTTGTGATGACATATCCTCTGTGTATTAACCATGTCTTTTATTTGTTTGTTTTCAAATGCTTGTTGAGTCTAGAGGGAATGGTATTCGGGGCTTGTTGAGTCTAGAGGGAATGCTTCTCCCAGGGTTAGCTAATTCCTACAAGTAGTATACAATCTGCTTTCCAGCGTGTTTTTTTGAAATGCAAACCAACCAATCCAGAGCCCCCAACCTCAGCCATTTCCTTCATTGGGCTCTCACACTCTGGGCCACTATCCATCTGAACTAATTACCTGAGGGTCAGGTACCAGACACCTATGGACAGCTCCCATGCCTCATAGCCCACTAAATTTATTCAAACCAGCCAATCCCAAGCCTGCTTACTCTACCTTGCCCCTTTCTTCTCTTAGGAGCCACAAGAAAGGCTCTCATCCATGATCTCCCATCTCCCTCTGCCTCCTAGCCCAACCCAGTGCTTTCTGGGAGGGCTCCCTCGCTCCTCTTGAGAACCATGGATAACAAACCATCATGTCAACGGCCATCCTCTCCTGATCTGTCAGCCTTACCTAAACAATAACAAACATAATAGAACTCCTTGCCCTGGCACACTGCCAGAACTTTGATTTCTGGTGTGATATCTCAATTGTATGTAACATCTATTCATTGCAACAAATGTCATGCTGATATCTTGAACTTGCCTTACAGTATCTTTGATTTCCCATAATACTAGGAAACTAACACTTCCTTATTTTTAGCATCGGATAGCACTTGTCAAATTGTTTTTCTCACTAGCTTTGTATATAGATTTTATTTTTCTACCATCTCCGACTTCCATTGGGAAATAAGACCTTTAGAAAAACCTATCACGCAAAGCATCTCTTATGGGCTTGCATCTGTGCCTGCTCAGGCTGGTGGCAGTGGTGGGTGCTGATCTTATTTGGGACGGGTTGACTGGTGTTCTTGCAAACACACCTCTCTTTAAATGGTCCCCACTTCCACCTGCAGCGCATTCCATCAAGCCGAGTATTGATAGATAATGGAGCTTTATTGTGGCAAAAGAAGAGGGTAGATGATCTCTTTGTCTCATTTAAATAATTGCATCACAGATTCTAGCACATGGTTTGTCAACCTCAGCACTGTTAACATTTTGGATTAGATGATTATTTATTGGAGTCCAGGGGGGGAGAAAGCTGTCCTCGGCATTGTAGGACTTTCAGCAGCATCCCTGTCCTCTCCCTACTGGATCCCTGTGGCACCCCACCCTCCAGTTTCCAATGAAAGCACACTAAAATGTTTCCACACATTGTTAGCTGTCTCTAGGGGTAAGGGGGAAGTGGTGGTAAAATCTCTTTAGGCAAGCCGGGTGTGGTGGCGCACACTTGTAATCCCAGTACTTGGGAGGCTGAGATCAGAGGATCTGGGTTCATGGCCAGCCTCAGCTACTTAGTGAGGCGCTCCGCAACTTAGTGAGACCCTGTTTAAAAAAAATCTCTCTAGGCAACTGCTGGTCAAAAGTTATAAGGAACCTTGAAACCCAGCCACCCCTGGCTGTCAGAAGCCTCGTGTGCCACCGCTTGCTGGTGGTGGGCACTAGTGAATGATGTGTGAACATTTCCAGTTCGTTTCACTTAACTTTTCCTCAATTGAGTTTGCTGACTGCCGCTGCTCTCAACCAAATCCTACTTTCCAGGAAATCCTTGAGTATCTCTCTTATTTCTGGGGTTGCAGAGTGGCCCTAGAGTTGTGGGTAGAGGAACCAGATCTAGAGTAGATTGAAAAGTACAGGGGTCAGACTGGGGGAGCTCTGACCTGTGGAATGGAGCCCTGGAGTGTGTTTTCCACATCTTCTGAGGAGCTTCTTATTTCTTTTTTTTTTTTTTTTTTTTTTTT
>PVJS01005522.1:0-63824 GCA_004027185.1 Glis glis
TGTGTGTGTGTGTGTGTGTGTGTGTGTGTGTGTGTGTGTGTGTGTGTTAGCTACTGGGGGTCAAAAACAGGGCCTCACACATGCTAGGCAAGTGCTCTACCATTGAACTATACCTCCAGCTCCTATCCTCCAACAATCTCTATTCTCCAGATAAGAAGTTTTAATTTTATATTGTTTGCTAAGATTTTAATTTTATATTGTTTGTGAAGGTACCATTCCATGGTTGAAGGAGATAAAATTCTCTGAAAGCTTTATCCAGGACTGCATGTCTCATTGGTGCTTCTTTTGCTATGTTAACAACATATAATTTAAGCTGGATCATAGTAAATAAGAAACATAACTGACTTGGGAAAAGAGTTACATACATAAGTAATCATAGGAAATTATTAATGAATGTGTACAAGAACCTTATGGGATTTTGTCCAGTGAGGGTGAATACAATTTTCAAACAAGTTTAAGTATTTTCCCTCTACACATCTACTTTATCTATTTTCTTGGGAAACTATGTAACTGAAACAAATTTTAATGAACATTGATCTACACTATGTTACATATTTAAACATTTAAAACTCTCCATGTAATATAGAGAAAGAAGTGTAATGAACGACCATGGAAAATAAAGATATCGAATTAATTCTGTCTTCTACACACCCTACTTGATCTATATTAAATTTCTGAATCTATACCCATATGCCTTGTCTTCTCTTCTTTTACGTAGGTTGAGATGTCTCCAGTGCTACCCAAGGCCATCCTCTCAATGGACTCTGGATTCTCTGTCATCTACCTAAGGATGTTACTTCTATAATTATACTTCCTCATTCCTTCATAACTGAGTTCTTATGTCTACTGGATCATTCCTATCATCTGCTAATATTTCCAATCTTAAAACAAAATTAAAAATAAACCTTACAATGTATATCCTGATCCCATAGTCAACCCTGATTTTTAGCTTTTTGTAGCAAAATGATTAGAATAATTACTTTACTCACTTGTTATCCATTCTCCCCTCCCATTCTCTCTTTACAGCCTCTCCAGTTCAGATTGTATTCTCACCACTCAATGGGAACAAATTTTGTTAAAATCATCAATGATTGCCAAACTTGAAACTCAATTCTTGATCCTTATCCTAATAATGAAATGTGTAATGGTTTATCCTTTATTGAAACACTGGAAATGTGTAATGGTTTATCCCTTCTTAAAACACTCCCTTCACAGGGCTTCAAGCCATCACTTTTTTTGGTTCACTTTTTCTTCTAAAACTTCTTTGCCCACTTTTCCTTATCTTATTGAGTCTACGTCTAAGAATGTATCAAGCTAGATTATCAGCTATGTTAGGTTATCAGCTATGTTCTCTCTATATACTTATTCTCTAGCTGATTTTGTCTAGTCTCGTGATGTTTTTATTTTATTTCATTTTTTATTACTGGGGATTGAACCCAGGAGCTTTATATCAACAGGATACACCCCAGCCCTTCTCATTTTTTATGTTGGAACAAGGTCTAGCTAAGTTCCTTAGGCTGGTCTTGAGCCCACAATCCTCCTGTCTCAGTCTCCCAAGTAGTGGGATAACAGGAATTTGCTACCATGCCAGTCTTCATGACTTTAATACCATGCAAAAGTAATGACTTTCAAACCTATATCTTATTTACCAATATTGCTCCTGAAAGTCAATCTTGTATTACCAAATCTTTAATGTTTATTTGGTTGTCTAGTATGCTTATTTATGTTACTGTATCCCAAATCAAACACTGTGTTCTTTTTTCTAATCTGTTTTCAAGAGTTAAATTTTTTATTGCAATACAGAATTTCAATACATTGATGTGATGTGCCACATCTGTGTACCGATTTCACTATTGGTGTACATTTGGCTTTTGTGAGACTGGGACTCTGACAAATGGGGCTGGCACGAATATTTTTACACAATTTTGTTAAATACATATGTTTTCATCCTAGGTATATATCTTGGAGTACAATTTCTGGGTATGCGTGCGATCAGCTTTAGTTGATAAGGCCCTAGCAGTTTCTGCAGTGGTGCACAGATCTATATATCCATTAGCAGTGTATGAGTTTCTTGCCTAAGGCATGTCCTGACCAACACTTGGTAGTTTGTCTTTTTAAATTTTGAAATTATGAGAGATTTGTAGTAAGTAGTTGTCATTTAATGTACATTTCTCTCATCACTATAGAAACTTGATGCCTTTATAAATGTCATGGCCATAGGAAAACTTCCTTTAAGTGCTCATTCAAGACATATCCCAATTACTGTAGGGCTGCTAATTATTCTGTAGACTTAAAAAATATTCTGCATGTGGGTCCTTTGTTGGAATTATGTATTGCAAGTATTTTCTCTCAGTCTATGGCTTCTCTTGTCACTCCTCTTAAAGGGGTAAATATAATCGTATTATATTTTTCTTTATTACTGCTGATATGTGTATCTTGTTTAACAAATTTTGCCTAATATAAAGTCAGAATAAGATTCACCTATATTTCTAATGGCTTAACTGCTTTAACATTTTATATTTGGATCTACCATCTCTTTAAGAATTTTTCAAGTGTCTAGTTTGAGAGTAAAGGTTCATATAAACTCTTTTTTTCTATGTGGTCAGATTTCAACTGTGTTTACACTGACTATATTAATAAATTTAATGGGAGTGGAAGTATAACAATATTGAATCTTTATATCCATGGGCATTTTACTCATTTTTTTAGGTTATATAATTTTGCTTAATAATATTTTGTAATTTCAATGTAAATATTGGTTCATTTTTCACTAAATTTATTGCTAGGTATATAAGTCTGACAAAGCCATTGTACACCAATTAATTTAAGATTTTTATTTTTGTCTATTGCTCATATGTTGATTTTTACATAAATGGGCCTTCTATCAATCAATATGCTGAATTCAGTTATTTAATCAAAGTATTTAAAAACTATTGAAAATTTCTATATCTACAAACATATCTGTGTGAAAAGGATTAGTCCAAATTCTTCTCCTCTATTAAACATTTCACTTACTAATTGCCTTATCCTGACAAGGACTTTCAGTGCAATGTTACCTGTTTATGGTGATAGAAGTATCCTATTGCATTCCTAACCACATGGATAATTTTAACTTCTTATTAAAATTTTCATTATCATGTATAATGTTTAAAATATGCTTTCTGCTCTTATGTTTGAATAGGTGCTTTTTTTAAAAAATTCTGCTTTTGCATGATTAATAAGTTTTAAAATTAATTCATTTTACAATTTATAAAACCCTTTTTGCTCAGCTATTGAGAGGATGACATGAGTTTTCAAGTTTAATTTTTGAACGAGAAGAGTTATACTGAATGAATTTCAATTTTATATGTATCTTGCATTCCTGGAATATAAACAATTTATTATTTTCCTTTTGGTAGGTGACTGATAATATTTTGTAGGTGATTTGCTAACATTTGTTTAGGATTTTTGCATTAAATGAAGATTGGCCTGTCATTTCTTATTGTAATGATATTTCATCAATAAATGTGTCCAATTTCAAACAATAACTTGCAAAATCCTTTCTTGTTTTTTAATCTCATGGGTGTATTTAAGAATGCTATTGCTTCCTTCTTTAAAATATGGAAGCATTCTCCAGTAAGACTAAGTGGTTTCGTAGATTACATTCGGAGAGGTTTGAAAGGTGCCATTTCTTCAATAGATAATGTCTCTTCTGATTTTCTATGTCTTCTAATCAATTATAAAACATTGTATTTTTCTAAGAATCTGGTCATCTCATCTAAATTTCATAGTTTTACTATGTTCAAACCTTTGCATTATTTTTAAGTCTGTTGGATCTACTGTGAAATATTCTTTTTCTTGTCAGTTAATTGTGATTTGTATTTTCATTCATTTTTCTAGATCAGTCTTGCTATAATTCTATAATTTAAATTTTTAAACCAAACTTTATGGCTTTTAATTTTGTCTTTGTGCTTCATCACCAAATGAGGAACATGAATTAATTTCTCAATATGTCTATAAATTTGTCTAACCATTTTGAGCTATGCTCTTAAATATGTATCATTTGGAGTTAGTTACTCTTTCTGGTTGATATTAAAATAATGGAGTATTCGCCTATGTCAGTTCTCCATTTACAGTTATTGTACTTTATATTAATATAATTTTTGCTGTCTTACTATTTGCGTTATTTATTTTCAGTATTTACTTTCAGTCACTCTGAGATAAAGTGGAAAACCTGCAGAGCTCAGGGCTCAGGCATCCCTTTTCCTCTTCCTTCCTGAGAACAAAGCTACATGCCCTGGACTTGTTGGCAGCTCTTACCTCCAATTTTGCTGACTTAGTCATTTAAGGAGTCCAGTAACGTTTCTTGCTCTCTGCCTTTGGCATTGGACCTCCGCAACAGATGTGCCCCAAATTAGAAACTCTTGTTAGAGAAGAAGTAGATATAAAATAGCTAATTTTTCTCATCTCTAGCATCATAATTTCTTGGGTTCTGTCAGTTACTTCAGTTCCACACATTAATTTTGTTTGAATTGTATAGTTCTTTTTTTTCACATATTTTTATTGGTGCATTATAGTTTTACATCACAATGTAGTTCAGAGTGATAAGGACATACATGCACATGGTAATTTATGAACTTTCCTCCAGCTGCCTCCCCACTCCTCCCTTCCCCATACAGGATATTAAGATTGGCATTGGTATTCTCACATATGTACATTATATCAACGGAAGTGTTTCCTTCATCAATTCTCCCTCCTGCCCCCTGACCTCCCCTATACCACCTCCCTCACTCCACTAGAGTTTCTCTTCCCTTATCCAAAGTACCTCTTGTATCTTGATTACTCTCTAGCCTCCACATATGAGATAAAACATATAGCACTTCACTATCTGTGACTGACTAATTTCACTTAACATAATGTTCCCCGGGTTCATCCATTTTCCTGCAAATAATATGTTTGTTCTTCTTTATTGCTGAGTAGAATTGCATTGTGTGTATATCCCATAATTTTATAATCCATTCATCTGTTGATGGATACCTGGGTTGTTTCCATAATTTGGCTATTACAAATTGTGCTGCTATAAACATGGATATGTATGTATTACTGCAATATTCTGATTTCAGTCCCTTTGGAAAGATACCCAGGAGTGGTATAGCTGGATCATATGGTGGATCCATTCCCAGTTTTTTGAAGAATCTCCACACTGATCTCTATAGCAGCTACACTAATTTGCAGTCCCACCAACAGTGTAAAAGAGTCCCTATTTCCTCATATCCTGACCAGCATTTATTGTTGTTTGACTTCTTGATGATTGCCATTCAAATTGGGGTTAGATTAAATCTCAGTGTAGTTGTGATTTGCATCTCCTTGATTGCTAATGATGTTGAAAATTTTTTAACATATTTATTGGCCATTTGTATTTCTTCTTTTGTGAACTGTCTATTTAGTTCATTTGTCCATTTCTTGATTGGGTTATCTGCTTTTTTTAGTGTTATGTCTTTTAAGTACTTTTTATATTCTAAATATTAGTCCTTTATCAGGGAAATAGATGGAAACAATCTTCTCCCATTCTGTAGGCTCTCACTTTAGACATTTGATAGTTTTCTTTGATGACCAGTAACTTTTTTATTTTAACGGAAACTTTGTAGTTTAATACCATATCATTTATTACTTCTTGTTTTAATTTCCTAAGCTTTGAGGGTCTTATTGAGGAAGTTGCTACCTGTGCCTATATGTTGGAATGTTGGGCCTATGTCCTCTTCTAGTAATTTCCAAGTCTCTGGTCTAATTTCCAGGTCTTTGATCCACCTTGAGTTGGCTCTTGTGCAGGGTGAGAGGTAAGGATTTAATTCCACTTTTTTTTACAGCTGGATAAACAGTTTTCCCAATACAACTTGTTGAAAAGGCTATGTTTTCTCCAATGTATGTTCTTGGCACCTTTATTGAAAATCAATTGGCTATATAAGTGTGTGGATTTGTTTCTTTATCTTCTATTCTGTTCCATTGGTCTACATGTCTGTTTTTGCACCAGTACCATGCTGTTTTATTACTATAGCTCTGTAGTATAATTTGAAGTCAATTATTTTGATGTTTCATGCATAGTTTTTATTGATGAGAATTGCTTTGGCTATTCTGAGTCTTTTCTTTTTCCATATAAAAGTTGGGACTGATTTTTCTAGCTCTGGGAAGAATGGCATTTATATTTTGATAAGGTTTGCATTGACTCTGTAGATCACTTTTGGTAAAATGGACATTTTGATAATATTTATTCTGCCTATCCAAGAACAAGGGAGTTCTTTCCATCTTTTAAGATCTTCTTTTTTTTTAGTGTTTTATAATTTTCATTGTAGAGGTCTTTTACATCTGCCTTTAATGGGAATTCTCGCAGTTTTTCTCTATTCAATATGATATTCGCTTTGGATTTATTGTACATTGCTTTATGATGTTGTCTTTTCATTTTACCCAGGATTTCTTGTTGTCCTTGCTGGGGACATTGGTACAGTGCAAGCTATTCTGTCATGGATGAAAGAAGATGTGTTGGAATCATCATTTAATATTATATGACACCACATTATTACTCTGCTCAAAACCCTCCCATCACACTCAAATTAAAGCTAAAGTCATTCTAAGGCAAAGATTGAATAGGATCTTAACTGCTCAGACCAGATAATCTAGCCCTACTTTACTTTTCATTATACTTCTACCATTTTGACTTTTTTTTTTACTATTTCTTGATACTGTAAGGTTATCACATACTATTTGTTTGCATTTCAAGAATCTCTTTTCCAAAGTATTCTCATGGCTCATTTCTTCTCTGTGTTTATTTTTCTGCTCTAAGGGTTTTCTTTTTTTTGTATTTTTATACAAGGCCTGCAACATCAGTCCATGTTCTTCTGATGCAATTTTATTTTTTTTAATAGCTCTTAACTCCACCTGTTATAATAGACATTTATTTGTATATTTTCAGTGTTTGTCTCCCTTTGTCCAGTAGATTATGTACTCCATGGAAACAGGAACCTTGTGTACTTTGGACACTGATCAATATCCAGTACTTAAAAAATTTCCTAGTGATATACACAATATATTTAATAAATATTTGTGTACTATGTCAGCCCACACTTTCATCTTATATTACTTTGTTTTTCTCAGAAAGTTTCCTTTTCTTCCAAGCCAAGCCACAGTTGAAGAATTTGCTCAGAAAACCTTGGAATATTTATTTACAATAAGAAGGAAAAATAAATACAAAAAAAAGAATAAAAATAACAACCCCCACACATGCTCTACAATAGTTTCAACAGAAATTCTAGTATGAATATTGTGATTAAATTGTAAGTTTTTTAACAAAATAGTGTCAAATGTGTGATAAATGCCACTGTTGCTTCAGGTAATAATGTGAGATCTAGAAAAAAATGTATAAGCAAGGCTTACAATATTTAAAGCATAAATCAGAACTTTATAGAATGGCATTGCATAGTTATAGAGGAAGCACAACAAAAGAATGTGAACTGTGATGAAATATGAGTTAGCACTTAGTTATACACACACACACATAAAATCAGGGCATATTTGAATAAACTTCCAGCAAAGATAGTAAAGGCTAATGAATTGAGAACTAAAAAGGAGCTGTAGGTACAGAAAGAGTGAATGCAGAATTCTCTCCTATCAATACTTTCTAGGAAATTATCTTTATGGGATGAGTGGAGGAAAGTGTCATGGACAGCATTTTATTTAGCACTGTTATCTAGGCATATGTGATGTGTTGAATTGTGTCCCTCCAAATTTTTATGTTTAAGTCCTACCCCACAGCACCATTGCTGTTGATCATATATAAAGAGCCATAGACAGGGTTTGTAAAGAAGTAATGAAGGTTAAAGGAGGCCATTAGGATGTGTCCTGGTCTAATATATGTCCATTTCAGAAGAAAATATTAAGCCAGGCACCGTGGTGCATGCTTTTAATCCCTGTATTTAGGAGACTGAGACAGGAGGATTGTGAGTTTGAAGCCAGCCTTAACGACTTAGTGATACCCTACTTCAAAATATAAAATAAAATAGGGTTTGGGCTAAAGTTCAGAGGCAGAATACCCTTGGGTTCAATCCCCAGTACCACACACACACACACACACACACACACACACACACACAACGATTAGTGCATAAGACATTATAAGAGGGAAGACAATAGGAACACAAGAGAGAATATCTACATCTACAAACCAAGAGTAGCCTCAGAAGAAATCCTGCTGACAGCTTGAACTTGAACTTCTATTCCTCATACTTGAAAGGAAATAAATTTGTGTTGTTCAAGCTATCCAGCCAGTGATACGTTGTTATGGAGTCCTAGAAAATTAATACAGTATGTTTTTAAACTAAAGGGAAAATGTGGATGAATCAAGATAAATGAAGCAATGTAGAAAGTGAGCAATTTCTGAAGCAAGGACAAACGTGGTGAAGGACATGTGGAGAGGTATAATCATGGAGTAGAAATTGGAGAAAACTAAGTCTTGTTGTAACAGATTTTGTCAAGGCAAGTTTATAACCATATCTACATCTATATCTATAGAGAAATACATTCCAAACTTCAGTTTCTACCTATTGATCTTGAATGTCTAAGGCAAATTTCCAACACTATACAATTGACATAGTCATCAGGGAGACTGGAATCTGGATTCTCCATCACTTACTTGGAAGCACTCATAGGGGCATTTCTTTTGTCCTGGAAGACATACTGTTAAATCCATTATCATTGCATACATAGCTTAAATCCATTATCAATGACTACATATCTAACATAAACCCATTATCATTGCATACATAGTGTTGATTACTAATAATGAATTGATATTTTTCAGTTACATATACCTGTATTTGTAAGAAAAATAATTTAAAAATAATAGAAGTGAGTGGTACTAAAGGAATCAGAAGGGCAAACAAAAAAGTAGATAATTAAAATACATTCAATGATATTTAGCAATTTATAAGCAACAATAAACAGACATTTAAGGATGTACCAGAATTAGAAGACAGCCAGAATATAATAGCCAAACAGAGCAAATAACATGAAATATTAGATAGCTAGATCCACACACTATAGCTTGGGCTTCATCTAAGGATCTGAATAATTGGATCAACATGGACCACTCTCTTGGCCAATACCATTTGGGCCGAAGCTTTATTCTCACCAAAGGGATAAACTCCAGCGGGACCAACTAACATGAGACGTACATTGTTGCTCACATGCATATAGGTTATTGATATGTCTGGTCTTGAATCCTATCATGATATTCCTTTCTGTCCTACGGATTTTCATGAGTGTTTAGCTATGATCTGAGAGATTCTAAAATCACTATCTTTTTGAAAATAGTAAATTGAAAACTAAGATGTTTTCTCTGTTTTTAATTTACTTTCCACATTGCTGGTTTGTGTTTACTAATCTGTTAACTAGACAGATGTGCCGTAGGTTTCTGAAATAATTATTTTTGGAGGCAAAAGCCAAACCTCATTTTTTACAGAAATGTTTGAAAAACATTATCTGGGTTTTTAATTAATAGCAGCCTGCCTCAGTCAGAAATTTTAAATTCAAAGTTCTCTAAGTTCTCTGCTATTTTCTTTTGTTTCTCACAGAAGTTTGACCTCTGTCTTGCAGGTGAGGATATTTAGATTTCAGAATGCACAAGAGGGTATTGTAATTCTCTGCAGGCGGTGAGTCTCCAGCCATTGATCTGTGTGTGATTTCACTAGGCTCTCAGGCAGAGCAATGTTACAATCTGGCAGCACATCCTGAAGACCTGGAACAACCTCTTACTCTGATAAATAAGATAAAGTCAATACTTATAATTTTGGTTATTTTGTGTTAGAGGTAGCCTGTGGTTGAACAAATATATTGCCTTTTGATAACCAAGTAAGATGTTTAATTAATTGCAATAGCATTTGGAATCATGGGATTGTATAGAGGATATTGAATTAAAGGGGAGAAAAACAGCATCAGAGTGTAAACATTGAAAAAATGGTGTAAAAATGAAGAAAGACGGGGCGGGGGTGCATAAAACAGACACTTGAGAAATTTTTCAAGCATGATTCTTTGTCTTCTTGAACTCTGATTTAAAGGTTGCTTAGCAACAGTGGCAGTAACAGCTGGGACACCCTTGATCTTGTTGTGTAAACTATTAAAAATAGGTGATGGAAAGTGGCGCCATGGAAACAATGACTCTGCTGAAGCAGGTGTCTGTGTTGCCGCTTCGCAGTCTAATGTTGGAGGTGTAAATTACAAAGAGACAAAAAACAAAATAACCGCGGTTTTTGTTCCCCTAGTCTTTGACTATGGCAAAGATTTTATATTTGTCTTGCAATTTCCCCAACATGTTGGTGCAATCAATTGTTGATCTTTTTCATTGATAACTTGATAGTATATTTTTATTTCTAAATTTCAAAAATAACTTATTTTTAAATAGCCAAAGTCTCATGGAGTCTGGAGTCCACATATCCACATAAATATGAATCAATATAAAGTGCTACATAAATGTCATCGTATATGAACCTTTTCAGGCTTTTTCACTTATAAACATTGATTTTCAAAGACCAATCATCTTATATTTATTTATTTTAGATTAAAATAAATTCTTTTAAGTTTTGACGAATTGGAATCACCTGAGGTTTTCCTTGGATTTTTCTTTTATGATGACATAAAATATACTATTTATGACATAAAATGTTCTATTTACGATGACATAAAACATACCTCTTATTATGTATTTTTCACAGACCTTCTTATTCTTATAATGACAATAGTAAACAGTGACTCAGTTCTTACTCTCAGACAGTTTGGTAGGATACCCACATTTGGTAATCTATAGAGCCATTATGAACCTCAGTATTGGTTGAGGTAGAGGGAACTTTTTTTCCAATAAAGTCATCTAAATCAAACTTTTCCTGCTTTTCAAATGAATTTCTTTTTTTAGATGTTAAATTGAAGCATCACTAAAAGAAGTGCAAATGTTAAAATATCTTTTAATTAGAGCATTTAAATAAATTACTAAATAACTGTAAATGTCTATAAGACCAGTTCTACCCTTATTGCACACAAGTGAAACTAAAGACCATAAAAGGTACTAAACTCCAAGGCAGAGACTCTGATTTGTAAGTTAACATACAAGTTAGTCCTCAAGGTGAGGTTTGAACCTTTTGTCTGCCTTCTATTCCAGACTTCTTTCTACTGCATTACAAAGCTCGATTTGATGCCTATGCCAAAGATTTTGAAACATTGGAAAGATTCTATTTCTGAATAATATTTCAGTAATAAGTTTCATGATAATCTCTGGTGAATTTAATTCTATAAACTCATGCATTAAATCTTTGCCTTCATAAAGCTCATATAGACAAATAGAAGATATATAAGAAAAATGGTATGAAAATAATATTCAATAACAAGATAATCTGTTGAAATTAAATTGAAGGAAACATAAAACAATGAGGGGTGCTGAGCTCTTCTGTCTGCTGACCTCTAAGTTTGGAATCAGGCAGATGTGGCTGAAAGCTTGGATTCTGATGAACATTATGAAAAGAGTTCTTCTATATTAGAAAGTGTTTGGAGCCAGGTTTGGTGGTTGGAATTAAAGTATATGGTGGAGTTTTTCTCACACAAAAGGAAGCAGAAATTATTGCTCCTGACTATGGCTTATATTATCCACACAGAAATCCATTAAAGAAGCTAATAGAAATAATAAATTCAGCGAAATTATTAGATGAAACATTAATACGTAAAATTCAATAGTTTCCATACAACACAATTTAAAATTTAGAAATTGAAATAAAAATCATATACATTCCAAAATAAAGTACAAGAAACATGGATATGAATATAACGCACTTTCAAACTCAGAATTTAAAATTTTCAAATATTACTAAAGACTACAAAAGAAGTAATAATTAAATGAAGAGAAAATATGTTTTATATAAAATAAGGCTTGATATTATAAAGATGGCAGTTTTGCTCCAAAACTGACTATAAATTAAATGGAATTCTAGTTAACCTCTCCATAAGACTTCTCATGGATGTTGAAACACTGACTACTAAATCATATGGAAGAGTAAATGATCACCAACTATCAAGATAATTTTAGAAAAGGGTATGGTGCATGTAATGGCCCAAATGATGCAGAATTGATGGAATTCTGGTTTGGCTCTTTTATCATAAAATGTGCTCTATCAGAATAATTATCTGATCATATGTATTTCTCAAATTAGTATATTTTAAACCCATAATTATATTTTGAAACTGTTGATCGAAGTAGTCATGGGAGGTAGGTTTAACTACTAAGAAGTATGACTGGGTTGGCAGAAGCTAATTGTCCATTTTCCTGCTGTTTATAACATTTTAAAGCAACATTTTCAATAACTTTTTTCTAAAACTAATTTTAAACTTTTCAATTTTCGAAGAAAAATGAATATAGTCACACTAATACATCCCTTCTGAATTGTTTTAGTTATGTTTGAATATTATTCTGCCCTAGCTATGCAGGTGTTTCAGAAGAGACATTTTGGTCCTGTGTTATTATTTTCAAATGCAGCAATCCTGTTTGCTTGTGTAATTTTAAAGGGCATGGATGACTGCTGCTTTTGTAGTTCTTACATAGGCAGATCCTTATTGCTCAATCACCTAAGGATTTCAGACTCAAGCCCTTTCTGATTAACCCTAGCTGAACCTAGAATCCATTTGATATATTTGGATACATTAATGGAATTTTTATTGCTGAAAAAATCATTTAATTTGTTTAAGCTAAATTTCCTTCTCATCTAAAAGAGTAGTCTCCATAAGACCATGTTTCAGTGTGCAAAACATGTAATAACACATATGTTTCAATACATTGATAATAAATGAAATTATTGATAGTAATAATAATCAAGTAGTAATTAAAATAAGCCAATATCTTTCAATATTAGTGTGCATTAAAAAAATCAGTGGCACCTATAATGGTCCACACAACCAAGTCAAACTATTTTTATGTTTTAAATATTGTCAAATAATTTAAGTTTTTTTCTGCTTTTATTGGTGCATTGTAGTCTCACATCACAATGAAATTCAAGTTGACTGTAACCTACATATGTATGAGCAAAATTTTTAAATTTTCTAGGAATATTTCAGTTGTAATAAACTATTGTACTAAACTAATAAATCATATGGAAGGATAAATGCTCAGGAAAAGAGTAATTAATGATTGTGTATATTATTAATGTATTAAAATGAAATTCTTTTTGAAAAAGAAGTGACTTTATTCACAGATCTACTTTCATAGTGAGAAATATTAGATAATAACTGAGTTGGGAGCCAATCTGACTTACTTCAAGTCTTGGATTCATATTCTTCAAGTCTTCTTGAGTAACAATTCCCTTCTTCCTTATTTCAGGCAGAAACTTTTCAGTTGTATTCTATATAATTCTATCCAATTTCTTTCTATTTCATTTTCAAATATATTCTGTTTTATTTCCTCAAGGGATCAAGGCCCTGTGATTTGATCCAGTGGTAACCAGTTTTAAAAATACTCATTGAGCCGGGTATGGTGGCACATGCTTGTAATCCCAGTACTTTGGGAGGCGGATGCTTTACCAAATGCTATGAGTAATATCCTTGGTTAGTGCTCAGGTTATTTAGATCATTTAATAACACTTATCATGTCTCCTTTGTAGACTTAGGAGGAAAGAGTGAAACAAAGAAACAAAATCTGATGCTGTTTAACTTATCCCTTTAAGGAACTATGTAGAGAAAGTGAAAATATTAGAAACTAGACAAATGAAATTAATTAAACACACTGAACTCTCCCAAGCCCATTAAATTAGATAAAATAAAATAATAAGAAAAAACTCATTAGACATAATTATCTAATCTTTGAGCTCTAAAATTAATCCACAAAAAGGAACACTGTAGATTAGGAAGATAAAAAATCATCATAATTGTCTATTATATTTGATATTTGCACCATGAGACCGTTGGAGAATAAAGAATCACAACAAATTGTTCTGTCAAGCACAGACATTTGGAGGAGACAAAATAGTGGAGCAGAACCAGATAGCAAATTCAATTCATGCTCCTCCACAGTTTGGAATCACCGCAGTGAGAGAATGGCTAATTAGAGAGGTGAGTGAGAGAGGAAATGCACCAAGACACAACATTGGAGAGTCAGAGACTTGGAGGCACTCAGAAATTCTGGTTACTGGAACAGAAGACAGGAATGAATTCATTAACCATGAACCCTGACCAGGTCAGGTGAATGGGAGTGGTGATACAGGGAGATAAAGGAAGAGGCAAAGCTGGTAAGCTTGCTTCAGGAAAAAAAAAATGAAAAAATTAGGAATAGAAGGAACTCGCATAACCTCATAAAGCCTACATAGAACAAACCCAAAACCAATATCATAGTGAGTGGAAAAACCGAGAAACATTTTCTCTAAAATCAGGAACAAGATGTCCATTGCCATCATTACTACTCAATGAAGTATTTGAAATTTTAACGAGGGCAATTAGGCAAGAAAACAAAATAAAAGAGATACAAATAGGAAAGAAAGATATTCAATATTGCTCTGTGCAAATGACAGAATCATATGCCTAGAAGATCCAAAAAGCTCCACCAGATTTCTGGATGATAAACTCAGCAAAGTATCATGATACAAAATCAACATATATCAATGACTAGCTTTTCTATACAACAATAATGAATCTGCAATAAAAGAAATTGGGAAAACAATTCTATTCACAACAGTATCAAAACATATAAAATACCTAGGAATATATCTAATTCCAAAGGTAAAAACAACCTTTACAACAAAAATTACAGAACACTGAATAAAGAAATAGTAGAAGACACCAGAATTTGGAAGGATTTGCCACGTTCATGGATTGACAGAATTAATATTGTTAAAAATAGCTATAATAGGAAAAGTTATCCACAGATTTAGTGTAATCTCCATCAAAATATTAATGAAATTCTTTGCAGAACTGGAAAAAATAGTCCTAAACTTCATATAAAAGAATAAAAGCCAGAATGGTCAAAGCAATTCTAGGCAAAAAATAATGCTAGAGGAGGCATCATAATATTCAGTCTCAAATTATACTACAGAACTATACTAACAAAGCAGCATGGCTCTGGCATTAAAAACAGATTCATAAACCTATGGAATAGAATAGAAGACACAGCAACAAACCTACACAATTGCAGTCCTCTTATCCTTGACAAAGCTTCCAAAAATATAAATTGTAGAGAAGATAGCCTTTTCAGCAAAGGGTGTTGGGAGCATTTTATATCCATATGTATAAAAATAAAACTACATCCCTGTCTCTCCCTCCTACACAAAAGTGAACTTAAAATGGATCAAAGACCAAGGAATTGTACCACCATTTCTGCAGCTATTAGGAGAAAATGTAGGTTCAATCCTGTAACACATAGACACAGGCATTACCTTCCTAAATAGGATTCTTAAAGCTCAGGAAATAATACCAAGAGTTGATAAATGGAATCAAAACAATTTAAATTTTTTTTGCACGTCAAAGGAAACATGATTTTAAAAAAGAGCATAAATAATGGGAGAATATCTTTACCAGCTACTGTTCCAACAGAATATTAATATCCAGAATAAATGAAGAACTCAAAAACTCAACACCAAGAAGAAAACAAATAACTCAAATGGACAAATGAAGTAAAAAGACATTTCTCAAGAGGAGAAATACAAATGGGCAACAGATATATGAAAAATGTTTAATGCCATTAGCAATCATGGAAATCAAAAATAGAACGACACTGAGATTTTATCTCACTCTAGTTAGAATGGCAATCATAAAAAATACAAATAATAATAAATGCTAGTGAGGATGTGGAGAAAAGGGAATGCTTATACACTGTTGATGGGATCATAAATTAGTGCAACTATAATGAAATCTTTGGAGCTTCCTCAAAAGATTAGGAATGAAATCATCATGTTACTCAGCTATAATACTCCTTAGTATTTATCCAAACAATTAAAGTCTACCTACATGTATATGCATGTCTATAGCAGCACAACTCACAATAGTCAAGTTATGCCATCAGCCTAAGTGTCCATCAATGGATTAAGGAATGAAGAAAATGTTGTATAATCTGAGCTCAGAGAAGCATGCCTATAATCCTAGTGCTTGGGAGTCTGAGATGAGATCACAGGTTTGAGACCAGTGCATAATAACTTAGTGGGACCCGGTCTCAAAATAAAGAAAAAAAAAACCCTATAGGGCTGGGGGTGTAGCTCAGAGTTAGAACACCCCTGGGGTTAATACCCAGTACCACACACACACACACACACACACACACACACACACACACACACACAATTTTGTACATATACACAATGGAGTTTGATTCAGCCATAAAGCATAACAAAAATGTCATTTTCAGGAAAATGGGTTGAAATGGAGACTATCGTGTTAAGTGAATTAAGTCAGACTCAAAATTCAAAGGTCATATATTTCCTGTTATACATGAAATCTAGACAGAAATAAAGGGGAAAAAGGGTGTAGGTCTCATGAAAATAGAAGAAGAGGATCAGGGAAAGGAAAGAGGAGAGGGTATAGGGAGGAACTGGGAATGAAATTGATCAAATTATGTTAGATGCATGTATAATGTCACTATGAAGCCCATTATTATATGTAATTATAATGCAGCAATAAAGAAAATTAAAAAAAACAGAGGGAGACTCATCTTTTGCAATTGGAAGAGCTCACTTATGGCATACATATTGGACTTAGGTATATGATAAATGATTATAAAGTATGTCCTATGTAAGAGAATGTAACAAACAACGAGTAAAAATTTCTCTACTATTATGAACCATAACACCCAGTGCTCATTTATTTATAGAAAACAACTTTCACACTCTGTATGAGGCATCCTGCTAGACATTGGGTATAGAATGGTGAATAAAACACATCATCAAGGAGACCATGGTACAATCATTAGGGAAAGTTTATAATAAAGAGTTGATGACTCAGATAAGCAACACTTATGAAAGGTGCTAGACAGATGAAGGATAACATTAGTGTACTACAAAAGAGAACAATCTGAATTGATTTATATTTAAATTAGGTAATCAGAAAAGACCTTCCTTGAAGATTTCAGCTCACATTTGAAACATGGTTGACTTTTTCAATGAGGAGAAAGACAACAACTTCTGAAAATGAATGAAGGAAAAATTCAGAAATGAAGAGAAGATTTAAAATATTTTTTGTGAAGAGTGATTACTAAAAGTATTGTATGATTGCTGGAGGGTGTTATGCATGTTATAGATTATTGAGAGCATGGGTTTTGATAATAAAATTTAATCCATTAAGTAGAATGAAAGAAAAAAGCAAATACAAGAAATGTAACTATACCTCTAAAATATATCTCTAGAAAAAAAATGTTTACATAGAAAATATAGGAGTTTTTCTTAAGAATAAAGAAAACTTTATAATAGAATTTATAATAGCAGTTAGCTTTCCACCTGTAGAAGCTCCATTACATTAGAATAGATTACTGAATATTTGTAACATCATAAATATGTTAAATATCTATTTATATGAAATATTAGAAGTAAGAAATACATGATTGTTCTTTAGTGTATTAGGTTGAGGAAATAAAGCATTTAAGCTAAGAGTATTTATCCCATAATTTACATTTCTATTAATACAATTTATTTATTCCTCTATTAATGCACATTCCCATTGATACCCCAGAGAGAAATATGCTAATTTTCTTCTACACTACACTTACCCATTTGAGAATAATTATTATATGTTTCATATTCACTATTAGCTTGAGTTACATTTGTACATATGTTGGCTTACTTGTTAACTTTCTGTCTCTTTTTGTAAAATATAAGCGCCAAAATACTATTTACTTTGTTCATTACATGTCCACATCTATCCAGTATCTTTAATAGGTTTGTGTGTGTGTGTGTGTGTGTGTGTGTGTGTGTGTGTGTGTGTTACTAGAGACTGGAGATTGAGCCCAGGGAGTATTCTATCCCTGAGATACAACTCCACCCCTATTTTTTTAATTTTTTGCTTTGAAATAGGGTTGTGCTAGGTTGCTGAGGCTGTCCTCAAACCTGCAATCCTCCTGTCTCAGCATCTGAAGTACTGAGATTAGAGGCATGCACCACCATGCCCAGCTTTAATAGGTCTTTATAAATATTTGTCGAATCACTGAATGAAAACATGACTTTTTAGGATCTAGCACTGATTTAATAATAGATTTTCACAAAATAGAAACACATTATAAGTGCACGTGTTAACTTCAAAGCAAATTCAGTTTCAATATTATGTGGGGAATAGATTATATGCTTTGATTTCAGGAAAGGGAGTTCAGTCACCACTATACAGGTAAGAAACTGAAATTTGAAGACTTGCTTAAGGTCATTTAGCTATATGTAGCAAGATTGAAAGTAGACATCAAGTGTTCTATCATAAACAAGGTTATTTCTAACATATTATTTATGTTCATCATTTATGTGGATTTCTATGCCAAGAGTTAGATGAAAACGTTTTGTTTTCACTCACTACCTTCAAGGTTAGTTACACATGTGCCTGAAGAGAAAGGGGCTCTTCAGGCACATCTTAGACAAGACAATGGGGACATTTAGGTAAGCTGGGGGATGAGTGTATTTGAGTAAGACTTGGGAATGTTCTGGTCAGCAAAGAGGCCTGTAAAATAACACGTCTTCACAAGATGGGGTCACTTTCGTTCTGGACTCTAATGTACATAATAGATGCCCAGTATGTAAGGGTCAAATCAATGGATTTACAGACTTGGTAGCATCCTGTAATTGTGTCATGGGAGACATGCTAATTCTGAGGGGTCCTTGGCTTCCATGATGAATAAGAATTTCAACACGTGCCATCAGAAAAAGGCAAAGGTTTGATTAACTTAAGAAAGGTGGGGATACAGGTTGAGGTTCATCTAAGAAAGGTGGGGATACAGGTTGGGGGTCATCTCAAGAAAGGGAGAGCAAGTCTCCCTGCACGCTCCCATCTATCCAGGCGAGCAAGAGAGAGTCTGCATGCTCTCACAGTTCTTTTATAGAAGGGGGTAGGTAGGGTCACACAGGAGAGGGCAGGACTTCCTCTTAGTCCTCAGTTTCCCTGGCAACAGATAGGCAGTAGGGTCTGACCTTTGTCCTCCTCACCCACCCTACTTACATTAAGCATCTCAGGTGTGGAGAGGAGCCATTGTGATTAAGGGTGTGGACTCATTAAGGCTTCTGCCTGACTGAACACACCCTATAGGGTGGAGTTAGATTATGAACTTTCAAAAATTTAAATCTCTATTTTCCCAATGTCTCCTTTCTGCCTAATATTTCTATCTTTTCTATTCTACCTCATCAATTGTACTATTTTTCTTATTCTATCCTAATAAGGACAAATTTATGGTATGCAAAATGTCAGCTACTCTCTTTACCCTCCCTGGTCTCATGCACTTGTCAGTTTTCTCAAATCGTATTCAAATTCAATTAAGAGTAAAAGGATGAATACCTTTTATATTTTGATATCACTCCAAATTACAAATATGCACAAATAATTCACTCTGTAGAATCCAGGTGCAAGCAAATACTATTTATAAGCATATCAATGAGGATAATAAAAACTGTTCATGCTCCCTTCATTACAACAGCAATGAACTTTGGTGCTATTGAATTTGTTCCTCAGAAATAATTTTTATAAAGCTAAAATAGTATATTATCAGGGGAATTAATTTAATTGTAGACAAAAATTTAATATTCTGACTTGAAGACAAGTGAATATATATTTCCTTTCTTTTGTTTATTTATGGCTAAATGAAAGTCCTTAGGTCAAGTAATACTTCAATCAATTCTTAGCAGACTTTCCAAAGTAGTTCTATGTTCTTCAGGAGGCAGAAATCCTTATGGGCATGCTCTATTTTGAAAATCTAAAAATAATATAAACAGTACAACTTATCATTAGGCAGGTGTTAATTGCTTTTTCTAATTGAACAACAGTAGATATACACTTTCCTTTAACTGAAGAAATATATTTAAATTTATCTGCCCATTCAATCTTAAATAGAATTTAAAAACATGTTTTATCACTTCCTTAAGATATTATTAAAATAAGTATTTAAAAACTCAAAGAGATGCATGAATACATACATTATATATATATGGATGTTGAATATATATAGATGTTTTATATATTATTATAGATATCATATTTAATTATAATATATTGTGTATAGTATATATTACACACATATTAATATGTAAATGCATGTTATATACAATTATTATACGTTTAAAATACATATATAATATTTATATCTTTCCTTCTATCTATATACATATTCCTGACATTTTAGTAAGCTTTAGAATGAAAAAGAACCAAATAATTTTGACTCAAACTTGTCTATGGATATTTCTGGCTGCTAATATAAATAAAATATACTTTTGATATATTTAATTATATAAATAAGATAGCATATTATAGAAAATATCCAGTAAAATAAAGTATTTATATTTCACTTGGCTACTGCCAATTTTTGCTGGTATCCAGAATACTGTGGAAATAGAGCCTCAATAATTCTATCCGGACCAACTGAGTACAAAGAGAATTTGGCCTAAGAGGGACTTTACTTGGTATAACTTACAAATACTACAAGTTTTTCCTCCAAATAAAATTTTCAAAGGCTTTATGGTTTTACTTAAAGATCTTTCAAAACCTATATTCCAGCTTATAGTTAATGTAAGGTTGACTATTCATTTTATGTAACTAATATAGCTTTGTTCCCAACAAAATGCAGCTTCAAAAAATAAATAATCTATAAATATCTGTAGACTAATATTACTTTACACAAATGAGAAAAGCACAATAATAAGTAGAAAACTATAATCTCATATGTGAAATGTAGAAAAGTTGATCTCATGGCAGTTCAGAGTCGAGTGGTTAGAGGCTGAGGAGAGTGGGTGGGGAGGGATGGGGAAAGAGTCTTCAGAGGGTACTAAGTTACAGTTAGATAAGAGCAAGCTCTGGTGCCCTCCTGATCAGTAGGGTGACTACAGAGAATGTACTGTACATTTCCAAAGCCAAAAGAAAGTATTTTGAAAGGTTTCATCACAAAGAAATGGTAAATGTTTAAGGTAAAAATGCATTTAACCTGATTTAAACATTATACAATGTACACATCTATTTAACCATTACTTTGGTACCCCATTACTATGTAAAATTTGTATCTTTTGTGCATTAGTTAAAAATAAAATTTAAAGACATTTTAAAAAGCCAAAAATGCAGTAACTCTTGCTCTTTAGAATAAAATCTAATGTTACTTCATTAGTATATAAAATTTTACCATTTTCAAAGGTATTGTGTATAAAATTAATTTGTTGTAAATATGTATAGTGTCAGAAAATAAATTTACTCCAACTCTAAAAAAAGCAAAAAATATAATTTAATTGCTTACTAATACAATTATTAATTAATATCTTTAAGGTTTAGCAGTAAAGATAGTTGTTTTTTCTGTAGGTCTGGGCATGTCCATGATAGTGTTGAGGCTCTATTTTAATTTTTCCCTTTTTCTGAATTGTATGTATCACATAACAGATTCTTAAAAATGCATTTATCTATTACTTTGTTGGATAAAGTTCATATTTTTAGAATTAGCAAATCTAAAATCTAGTTAATCAAATTATAAGTTCTTTATGACAAAAATGGCAACTTGTGGAGGCTAAAATGATATTTAATAAAATCCAATACAAATTCCAGGATGAAAAAATAATAACCTATAGAAACTATGAATAAAAGGATATTTCTTCCATGAATTTATCACTAAAATGCTTTCATATACGAGTAAGAAAAAACCCAGAACAAATTATGGAAACTTATTATCTTGAATAGATGGACATTCAGGGTTATATCTATTAAGTTCATGAAACAATGAATGCTCAGGCTCCATTTTGCTGAATTTTTCATGGCCCTTCCCTCCTTCTCAGTAGGCTGCCTTTCATCCTGCTACAACAATTCCTGCCATCTGCTCAAATGAGACGCTTCATTACTTATGTCCAATAGGGCATCACCTTCAACAATTTCGAACTATAGACTAAAATATCTTCTCTCCAATTTGCTTGAGTTAGCGTCCCCCAATTCCCATCACTTGCATAGAAGAGGAGGTATCTGAATGAATGTGATTCTCTAGAAAACAGTGTGTGTGAAGTTTGAAGAAGAAACCCACATAGGCCAGAAGACCAGCAGCAGAATTAGCAGCAACTATGACAACAAAAGCAATCATTGTCATCCTCACAAAACTATTTAGCTAAGAAGTATCATGGAGTAATATCATTGCTTTAAAAATCATAGTATAATATTGAAACTAACATTTGCACTGTTTTTGAAAAGTGCAAAAATGTAAAATACAGTGTAAAATTGTTAAAATTAATGAAAACTTGAGCCAGATGTGGTGGTGCAGGTTAGGGGCCAGCCTGAGCAATTTAGTGATGCCCTCAACAACTTAGTGAGACCCTGTTTGAAAATAAAAAAATAAAACAAAGCTGGGGTTGTAGCTCAGAGGTGGAATGCCCCTGGATTCAATCCCTACTACCACACACATAAAATTTGTGAAACTATTAAAAAGGAAAAACAAAATTATAGTAATTCAATGGAAATTAAAATTACTCATAGAGATCTGAAATCTGAATGCCATCCATCATGATATCCTTCCTCTAATCTTCACACCTTCATTGGAAGAAGTACACAGAATGTCCCTCTATTTCTAGATAGAGTTGTATATGCTCTTAGATCCGCCCCCTGGTTTCTGAGCTGGCACTGTGGGACTACAAGAAAGCACTTGGCACACTCAGGGCTCCTGTTAACTTCACCCTCCTCAATACTACACACATCCATCTGTGGAACTGGAGAGAATCCACAGAACACAATGTACTTCACACATCCACTGTTTGAATTAGAGATAGTTCACTGAACTCAGTGGACTCCTATATTTTAAAGTCTGTCTTCCCAAATTGAGAAGTCAAATATTACCTTTCATATCAGAAGCACTAATTTTGAGCATCCCACACCTAACAAAACCGCATATATGTGCATAACTATGAAAGAACTATGGGCCATATCTAGAGCGTGGTATGATCATAATGTACCTTTTAAGTAAACATTCACTTTCATGAATAATATGGATCAGTCTCCAGGGTAATGGGTCTTCATATTTCTTTCTCTATGCCTTAGAAACAAACTGTAACTTCATGGAAATGCTATGAAGTTTTGTGGCTGTTGCCTCTGGGAATCTTGAATATGGATGCTTCCATAAATAGCAGAGAGTGCACTTACACAATCATAGATGGTACAACCTGTTATGCAGCTAGCCAATATGGTATGGGCTCTTACTCCTTGGCTGAAAAGCTATACAACATGTTACTATACTGAATACTGTTGGTAATTATAATGCAATGATAAAGATCTATGTATTTAAAAATACAAAAGTTACCAGTCTCAGAAGGTGAAGGGTCATATGTTTTCTCTCAAATGTGGAAACTAGAGAGAAATTGGGAAACAAAAGGGACTTCAGATAAATGAAGGTGGATACCAGTAGAATAGTGGCAGGGGATTTGAGGAGAGAAGTAGGAAGGGGAAAAGGGAGAGTTGACGAAGGAAACAGTTGAAATCATGCCATGCACATATACAAAGTTATAAATACCAGTCTCTAGAATATGTATGGGGAAAGGGAGAAAGTGGGGTGGGATGTGGAGGGAAACACACCAAGTGCTGTGTGCATGTATGTTTCTATCACTCTGAACCTCATTATGATGTACAGAAAAATGCATCAACAAAAGTACATTTAAAAAATAGAAAAGCCACTGTAAAAATATAGTATAAAAGGTAAACAATGGTATACCTATTTAGGACACCCATGAATGGAGCTTGCATAATTGGAAGATGCTCTGAATAAGACAGTGAGTTAGTGAGTGAATGTGAAGCCCTCGGATATGACTGCACAATATGATAGAGTTTATAAACACTGTGCATTTAGGATACATCAAATTGATAATAAAAGTATATCTTCAGTAATAAATTAATCTTACCTTATAACTTTTTTGTTTTTACACACTTCCTAATTTTTTAAAATTTTTCACTTTTAAAAACAATTTATTGTTTTAAAAACAATGTATGCATTGTTGTCATACATCTTGATGAGGTTCAGGGTGGTAGAGGCAGACATGCACATATCACTCATTTATCCTTCCCCCAATTCCCACCCCATTCCCTCCCCCTTCTCTCCTTCTTGTGCTCAGCATAGTGATTGACTTTGATTCACCTTTCTAATAACACCTTAAAACACAAACACATCATGCTGTTGTACAAAAATATTTTCTTTCCTTATATCCTTATTCTGTAAGCTTTTTCTTTCATTTGAACTTCATTTTATTTACTCTTTAAACATTTTATTAAGAACTAAGACAAACATACAGTTAGTACAGGCCTATACAGGTTCAGGATCACCAATATCACTGTTGTCCACCCAATATCTTATCCCACTGAATGGTTTTCAGGAGCAATAAAATCCATGTTCCCCAAGTTTAGTGTAGAGGACCTCTCAAACCCCCCCATTATGTTTAAAACTTGTTATATAACTGTGACTACTATGTGTGTATTTCCTCAAATATGGAAGAGTTTGCCAGAGTCAGTGGAAATTATTTAATAGATTAATTTTATTATTTTATTTTTTATTGGTTTATTATAGGTTCACATAATAATGTAGTTCATAGCGATAGTGACATACGTACATACAGTAGTTTGTGAGCTTTCCTCCAGCTCCCTCCCCAATCCCCCATTCCCCATAAATGGTATTGGGTTGACATTGGTATTGTCACATATGTACATAATGTCAATGGAAGGGTTTTCTTCAATTAATTCTCCCACTCCTACCCACCCTCCACAAATGTGTAGGGTGAGAGGTGGGGATTTAATTCCATTTTTTTTCACAAATGGACTCATACTTAATTAATTTTAGGTGAAAATATGTAAGATTGTTAAGTTAATCAAAAGAATGTTTATTAATTTTGTTTGTCTTAGTTGATGAAGAGAAGCTACTACCACAGTTCACTGCAGGACTGATGTACTTTGACTGGGTTGTGATTGGACAAAACCTGAGCTTTGTTTAGGTTGTGAAGATGTGTGGGATGTTTCTGAGGATCAGAGAAAACAGGTAATACTTGGTGACCAGAAACGCAGACCCTACTAATTGTTATGACTGTTTATTAAATATTTCCGGTTCTATCACTTTTAAGCATATGATATGATTGCACTTCCCTGCCTGCTTGAAGATTTTTGTGATGAGGCATCTTACTGTAATAAATGGAATTTAAACAAAAGTCACCAGTGACTTTGTATTAGAAACTTCAAAAGCTGGTGAGCTTCATCATATTGTTTTAGCTTAACCCAAGCACTGCAGATGCATGTGTCGAGGTGGAAGCTCTAACAACATTTATCCTTGAGTAACCTCAATAAGCAGACTTAAATTGAATGTTTGAATAGCAGCCTTTTCAACACCAATCAGCTCTGTAGAAAAACAAGACATTTTGTTATGTTAAACCACTGAGGTTTAGGGGGTTTTCTTGCTGCAACATAAAAGCCCATTCTGATCAAAGATTACTGTATCAATTATTCAAGACAAAGATTTACTGATAGGTATTTTCAATAATTACCTCCTTAGTTCATTTTACTTTTAAGGTGTAGATTGCTTTTTGTCATTTAAAACGGTAAGAATTTGAGGAAGAAATATGTAACAAACAAATTAATAATTCAAGAACATATATCATGGACAGCTAAATATCAGTCAGAAGCTGAGATTCAGCCTCAATTTTAGTGTAAGAAAATTTTAATGTAATGGTTTAAGAAAACACACCCCAGTTCAGGCAGTTGATTTTTAAATATTTTTTACAAACTGCATATTTATTCCTTTTATGAGCATGGCAGGAATACATTACCCCTCCATCTTAAGTGATTTAAATTATACATGAGAAATTGTATTCCTTCAACTATTATCTTAATATAGTACTGTTTAAAAAGTTCAATGAAGAATTTAAGTTAAGAAATTGAATATATGGTTTATTTTGTAATGAAGTATTTTCTTTCACTTAACTTATGATAGAAAAGCATTTTGTTTCAAAATATAAAAAGATTTGGCAGAAACCTAAAGTTTTAAAAATTAAAATGCCACATTTGACATGATAATACAATATTCTTTTTTTTGCCAATTCATCTCTTTTAGCTATAAGGCCATACATTACCCCAAATGACCCCATTAGAATGATCAATAAGGAGTGCAATATATTATTATGTAATATTTTAACATCCTCAGGATTTCAGCCTTATGTGTTTATCAGTTATGCAACTAAAAATATCTCTAGCAGACACACACACACACACACACACACACACACACATACACACACACAAATAAAAAGCAAAAAGCCAAAATATACCAGTAAAAATAACTTAATTGCAAAATAAGATAGTACAAGAAGAAGAAATAAAAAAGATCTATAAAATAACTAGGAAAATTTATTAAATGGTAGTAGTAAGGTCTTACCAAATAACAATTAATTTGAATATAAATGGATTAATTTATTTAATCAAAACACATACAGTAACTGAATGGATAAAAAAATCCAGCTATATGATGCCTACAGGAGCCGCACTTCAGCTGTAAGGACACACATAATCTGAAAGTGAAAGAATAGAGAGAGCTATCAGGTGCAATTAGAAGCCATAACAGAGCAGGAGGATCTGTACTTATATCAGATAAAATAGACTTTAATTCAAAATCTATAACACTAGACAAAGGTCATTAATGATAAGGGGTCACTTCATTAAAAAGATATAATAATTCAAAATGCATATGATTCCAATGTTGGAGCACCTAAATATATAAACCAAATATTAATAGATCTTAACGGAGAGAAAGACTGCTTCAATACAACTTTTGTGTATGGAAAAATCATTCAAATAGAAAATCAACAGATAAATATTAGGCATAAACTATAGAGTATGGGATCTAACAGACATATACAGAATATTTTACCTGACAGATGCAGAATACACATGCTTCTCCAGTGCCTGTGGCACATTCTTTATGATAGATTATAAAACAGGAGGATCACAGGTTCTCAGCCAGCCTCAGCCCTCTGTAACTTAATGAGACCCTATTTGAAAATAAAAAAAATAAAATAGGGCTAGGGATGTAGCTCAGAAGTAGAATGCCCCTGGGTTCAATCCCCAGTAAAACACACACACACAAACACACATATGATTATATGATAAGACCATAAAAATAAATGGAAATTTAAAAAATGTCTTGAAACAAATGAAAGTAGAAACATAACATACCCAAACTTATAGGATACAGTAAAAATTCTCAGAGAGGTTTATAGAATAAATGCCTACATAAAAAATAGAAATATATGAAATAAATAACATAGCATTACACCTAAGAAACCAGAAAAGTAAGTACAAAATAAGTTCAAAATTAGTAGAAGAAAGGAAATCACTAAATACCAGAGCAAAATTAAATGAAATGGAGAGTAGAAAAACTCTAGAAAAGATCAGCAAAATGAAGAGTTGTCTTTTGCAAGTATCAACAAAATTTCCAGGAATAAGCCCTTCTCCACCAGTGACAACTGCTTCCTGACTGGTGTCAACTCAAGGCTCATTTCCCCCATGAAGCGTCACCAGATTTTATTTTGGGGTACTCCACATAGCAGGCAATGGTACAACACACAAAACTATTAACTGCTCTAATTTTAATATTGATTCTTCAAACTTCAGACTACAAACTTCTCCAGTACAGACCATTTCAAAAGCCACCTTTGTATCCTGAGGTTCCAGCTCCATGTCTGTCCTATGAAAGATAAAATTGACCTCATATTAATTATAATAGGTTTGATTGTGAGGAAGGCAAATCTGAAAAATTGTGGCAAAACAGGATAGACATTTATTCCTTCCTCACATGAAAAATGCGAGGGAAAGTCATAGGGACTCAGTGACAATCATGGAGTGTCATGTTTCTTGACTCCCATTTTGTTTCTGTGCCGCATGTGGCTCCCATTCACCAAGTCACACCATATTCCTCTAGGCTGCACAACCACATGCAATTTGAATCTTCTTTAAGTAGGGAGGCATAAGCTGACCAGCAAGAAGACACATATGGGCATATTAAATTGAAAACGAATATCTTTTCAAGTTAAATGTAATACATAAAAATGTTAATGTTAGATACAGTACCATATAAAATCAATTACCACCCAGATTTCAATTCTCTAATCTTTGCTCTACCAGAAGCTAGTAAACACACATATAAGATAAAAGTAAAACAAAACAACTCTATGCTGCTTCACTTAATCAACATGTTTTGTTTTATAGTCATCAAATGAAATTTTTAAAAATTTATAAAATAAGCTTTATATTTAATGTTCAGTTCTATGCATATACAGTCCTTGACCAGGTAATTTCTGATTCTGTATAAGTAGTCATATGTCATAGATAAATGTATGGCCAGGATGGAATATTATTCCTTTGGCAATGTTAATATTTTTATGGCAATTTGAAGGTACAGAATTTAACAGACTTGGGCAGATTTGCCCATGGTCAAAAAGATTCAGCCAGAGTATCTGTTGCCATGGTATTTCACTGTAGGCTATCCTGATATACTGTCTATTTTATTATTCTTGTGGAAGCTAAGTTACTTTTCAAGAAATAAAGAACATTTTGAAGCACCTTGACTTTGAAAGGAAATAAAAAATAGAGGCAGTTGAAATGATTTTTTAAATGAACTAAAAAGACCTTCTTGATAATGTTGCACACACACACACACACACACACACACACCTAGATGCATTTAGGTTATTTTATTTTGCTTTAAACTCTATATCCTTTTTATAAATTGAAATTACCTTGTGAAATTTCAAATTATATGTATATAATGTATTATATATATTATATATACATAAAATCTTGATATTAAATATATATGTATATACATAACTGTTGCTATTGAACATCTCATTACACTTTGTAGTTTAGTGATTCAATGAAAAACTTTAAACAAATGTTATATTGAAATAGCATGTGAGCATATATTGTAATCATCTAGTTCAAGCAATTTTCAAACAGCAAATCCACCCATGGTATCAACATTCAGATCAAGAAATAGAACAATATCTGTACCATCTCCATCACTACTCCCCCACACATCCTGCCTTCTATTGATGTTTATTTGTTTGTTGGTTTTTTAATTTACAGAACTGGTCTTATAAAATATATACTTTGTGTCTGGCTTATTTTTATCAGCTATGTGTTTGTGTAATTAACTGCTGATTCATGTATAAGTTAATTTGTCTAATTTCTGGACAATATAATTTAATTTCATACAGATTAGTTTTTCTTAACCTTGGCATTATTGTAATTTTGACCAGTTAATTATTTGTTGTTGAGGTTGCTCTGCCCATTGTGGGATGTTTAACAACATCCTTGGTCTCTACCCCTTGGATGCCTGTAATAGTGTTGTCCTCCTACCCCCTTATAGTAGTGATAATTAAAAGTGTCTCCTATATCACCAAATGTCCCTGGTATCCAAATTACTCACAGTTGAGAACCACTAGTATAGATAGACATACATGGATATTTTTCCAATCAATTATAAATTTTTGGGTGGTACTGGGAATTGAACCTAGGGGCATTTTACCTCCAAGCTACCCCCCCAGCCCTATTTTATTTTTTATTTTGAAACAGGGTCTCACTATGTTGCTGAAGCTGACCTTGAACCTGCAACCCTCCTGTCTCAAGTACTGGTATTACAGGTGTGCGTCATGATGCCTGGCTCCAATAAACTTTTATAAATATTGGTGCTATGAAATTCTTGTATCTTTTCTTGTATATATACACATACTTTTGTTAAGTATATTGCATATCTAGGATGAAAATCACTGGGTCATAAGGAATGGGTGTGTCCACCTTTATTAGATAACATCAAGTGATTTTTAGAGTGATTATAACAGTTTACATGTTCTCTACAAAGTTCTATTGAACTGTTCTACATCCTCATCAACATTTGCTATCTTTAATATTTCCTAAAATAGGTGAAATCTTTTATAGTTTTAATTTTCATTTACCTAATGACTAAAAATTATATCAACTCTTTAGAAATTTTATTGATTATTTATATATTCTCCTTGCTTTTTTAATGTTGAATTAAGATCCTTGCCTTTTTTATCCATTGGGATATCTACCTTGTTATTGATTTATGAGCATGTGTATATTCTGAATCTAAAATTCTTTGTTGGGTACATGTATAGCAAGTATCTTTTCCTCTTCTGTAATCTTCCTTAACACTTTTAATGGTGTCTTTGAGTAAGGCTTTCAGCCTCTGCCTTGCACACAGTACACAGGTGTATCCTTCAGGTGCCTGGACTAAGAGCCTGTTGTGTTTAACAATGCGGGCTATGATCTACTGTTTCTCTCTCTCTCTCTCTCTCTCTCTCTCTTTACAGCCCCATCCCCCCTTTTTATTTATTTTTTAACAGGGTCTCATTAGATGACTGGGAGTCTCACTGAGTTGCTGAGGCTGTCCTTGAACATGTGATCTATGATCCTCCTGTCTCAGCTTCCCAAGTACTGGATTACAGGTGTATGCTACCACACCTGGTCCATCTCAAAAACTGCAATCAATTTTCGGCTGCGTTCTCTCATTCACGTTGCATGGCTTTGCAAGGCACATGCCTCATGCTGAAAATGAGGACAGAGCGCTGGACTCACTTCCTTAAGCTTCCGTATCTCTGGGATCTTAGCCCTTCAAGTCTGCGTTGCCCTGGCATCTCCCCAGCAAGCTCTTCTGCATATTAGCTGCTTTCTGCTAAACTTGGCTTCTTGCCCTGCACAACTTCAATGTTACCTAATGGCTCAAGGGCAAAAGTGTAGCACAGCTGTTTAACTCACTTTAATGAGCTTCCCTTTTTATGGTTTCCTGTCCCCTCAAGTCCCCGCGGTCTCAGCTTTCCAGTGCCATTATACACTTTTAAAAAATATTAATCCAGATTTCTGGCTGTACTAAGGCGGGGGGTGTTGCTCATCTGCAAGGTGCTCCATCATCGTCTGAAGCCTAACTGTATCAGTGAGTAGCAGTTTTACAACAGAGAAAGAGTAGATTTGAGAAACTAATTAGCAAAGTTCATAAAAATTCTGTCACATCATTTCAATACTGGCAACCAGTTCAGTGTTAGAGAAATCAGTGATATCAATAGTTTTCCAATTATGGCCTCAAAACAGGTATTTCAGATTTTTATTTTTACATTTTTATTGTTTCTTTTTGGCATTTATAGGCTTAGTATTATTATTTTTTGGAGGTACTGTCTTATTTAAAATTTTCAATCTTGACATTTCTTTGTAGCTAACTTACATAACGTAAATATATAACACCCTAGAAAAGTGACAAATTTTACTCTGATAGCTGCAAAGAAAACCTTTCTTATTGTGGTCTCCTTGGAATTCAGTAAAGAACTTTTGTCTTCAGCTATCAGATGCTTTTGGACCATGTTGACTGTCTAACTAAAGATTATTCTTTAAAAAAAGTATAAAAATAAATACCAAGATACATGAATTTCCTATCTTCCAAGTTAGTAGAGGAGCATGTTAACTTGTACAAAATGAATTATTGTATGATTTGTTGCATTTATAATGTTGGAAACAAGCTATCAAGTGTAGCTTTGAAACTGTATACACTTAGCTAGGCATGGTGGCACACACCATGCCTCCCAGTATTTGGGAGGCTGAGACAGGAGGATTTCAGTTTCTAAGTCATCCTCAGCAATTTAGTGAGGCTCTCAGCAACTTAGCAAGAGCCTGTTTCCAAATAAAAAAAATTTAAAAGAGCTGGGGGTGTAGCCCAAAGGTAGAATGCCGCCGGGTGTGGTGGCGCACGCTTGTAATCCCAGTACTTTGGGAGGCAGAGACCGGAGGATCTGGGTTCGCGGCCAGCCTCAGCTCTCTCTCTCTCTCTCTCTCTCTCTCTCTCTCTCTTTAGTGAGGCCCTCCGCAACTTCGTGAGACCCAGTTTCAAAATAAAGTATAAAAAATAGGGCTGGGGGTGTAGCGCGGAGGTAGAACACCCCTGCGTTCAATCCCCGGTACTGCAAAAAAAAAAAAAAAAAAAAGGTAGAATGCACCTGGGTTCAATCTCCAGCACCACAAAAATGAATAAATAAATAAGAAATTGTATACACTTTATCTTTTATATCACACTTTTTGTCATTATTGTTACACTAAAATTAAAATGAAATATGTTAATATGTTACAGTATTAACCAATGTATGTTTTATGTCTACTACCTAATGGTAACATCATGATAATAGGTAACGCAGGCAGGCATAAATTGTTATTGATTCTTATTTTATGGATAAGTGTGTCTCAGAGTTTGAAGGAACAACATGCAGTAAATACATGCAAGGTTAGAACTTGAAACAAATGCCTCTGAGTTATTAAGAAGTAAAACATGTACATAAGGAAAATTATTATATGATCAGCATGTGGTCAGACTACTTCTGCAGGCATTTTTCTCTTATAGTGAAATAAATCATGGGTATTATAGAGTCTCATTCTAAATTGTACTAGCACATCCAGTGTGGGTTACTCTACATGTTAGGACAGTGATGTGCAAGGCCAGCCAAATGCTGGCTGTCTGCTCTCTTTCCTTGCTGGGAAGGAAATGAATTCTATCAGAATGGATATAAAAGAAAATCTGAGTTTACAGAAAAAAACACTTTGCTTTTTTCTTACTTATATTATTACTGAAAGTATGATTAATCAAAAATTAAAAGCATGCCTAATGGTAAATTCTATTACAAATATTTATGCTTTTGAAAAACTTTTAATTTTCTGCTATACCCAACTTCCTTTATTTATTCTAATCTGCTCCAACCCAAAGGGAAGCATGAGGTCATTTCTGATGCATCCTCCTGTCTATGATTTATTGGATCCAATGCAGATCCAAATTATGCTGCAAAAAGGAGGGCTGTTACCACTGTAATTCTACAGAGTTGATGTTGAAGTGGATACCTCTTCAACTATTGGGATCAAGCAAATAGTAACACAAATAAATTCGACACTTTGGACTACTGAAATCTATTAGAGATCCACATTTACCTAAAACTCTCGGTGAGTTTCTTGTATTTCTACTGTCTTACATTGTAATAATCATGGCTAATTTATTAAAATCCAAGGCTATTTACTGAATTGATCAATAATTTGTAGAGTGACATAACAGTTTGGGGAAGGGGAGTTACCTGACCATGTTTAGTTGTGATAGTCTTCTCAGCAATCTTTCCCGTAGCAGAGTTAAGGCTTCAGGTAACAACAGTGCAGACAATGTAGGCTCAAGTTCTTTGAGACTTAATAACAGGCTGTATCAACGCTGACTTTTCACAAATAGCTTTACATTGTGTGGATATATAGAAGCCGAGAATATCCTCAATATTTTTAAATCATGAGTAATATGAATGTCCTGACACTAAAATGAAAGGGTCATAAAAATCAGAAAATAAAACCTATTTTTTCCATAAAAGTAAGAAAATATGATTTGTCAGGTACTAATGGATTGCATTCATCACTCCGAAAAGAAACATTTTATTTTATAATTGAAATAAGATGGCACATCAATTTTTCTTATCTAAAATCTTTTCTGTGGAACACAAAGCACTAACGTTTATATGCACACCTTTTTTTAGCATTAATTGGCCCTCATAGCATTTTTTCTAAGTTCTGAATTACAGTGTTCTAATTTCCTGTTTTGTGCTCTCTCTATTGTATGTCCTAAATTCTATAAGACATTCTTGAAAATAATATGTAAGTATAAATCATTCATTTGTCCAAGTTACTTATCATGTCATAGAAAGATAATCTTGACCACTCCTCTATCCATCTTCCCTAAAATGAGAAAGCACAATTTAATTTTACTTAGGTTTTAAAGAGCTGAGAGAAAGAGACATCATATCAAAGCAATGAAAGAAATTATTTGACTCTTCACAGGCCCGTCACTGACAGAGTAGATATGTAGGAATGATTTTTCATTTAGTACATTAATTACAGTTGAGCCAAGTGAAATAAATTTCCCAGCTTTGCACAGAATTCATTCCACAAAAAAGCAAGTGCCATTTGATTTGAGCTCTCTCATTTCATCACATTATTTAATCAAATCATGGCAATAATGCTGGTAAATACAAAACCATGAGCCTGCTGGAACAGGTAAAATGATTCTCTGTTCTTTGATACTTTTGCCTCTGCTTATTTTACCAAAATTAGAAAATATTCATTCAGGCTTATTTTCTTAGTTTATAAAGCATATTGGCTAGTTGGATATAACTATAAACCTCAAACCCTACTGTAGTTGATACCCCCAGAATAATTCAAACCTGAACCTAAAATCATAAGACAGAAACCTTTTAGAAGAAAATGCACACAAAAAGTTTTAAAAATTTGGAGTAGGCAAATTTCTTATTCAAAATAAAACATTAGACATAAAAATGCTAAATTGAGGTTTATAAACATTCAAAGATTCTGTGTATCAAACAATATTGTTAAGAAAATTAAAAAGCCTCAGAGACTAGAAGAAAATATTCATCTTTATATATGATGTGTACTTGTGCATAGGATATATGGGGTCTTCTTGCAACTGAAAAACAAAACAATCCAGTACAAAGGGGAAAAAGACATGAAAAAGTGTTCAAAATCATTAATCATAAGCTTGTCATATCTTCTAGTCCTAGAATGGCCAAAACTAAAAACAAAACAACAACAACCAAAAAATAAAGTTGTTGGGAAGAATGTAAAGCAGTTGAACTTTTACAAAGGGCTCTAAAGTTTATGAGTATGGGAAACTGGAAGATTTTTTCTTATGAAGTTAAATATTCACATATCATGTGACCTACCAATCTGTAGCTAATTATTATGTCTACAAAAATACACACATAAGACATCTACAAACAAATATACAAGGCACATTTACACATCATATGCAGAAACATTCATACATGTCTTGTTTATAATAGCCAAAATAGAAATGAACCAAATATGCATAAACAGAATAAATTTTGATAAATAATGAATACTTCTCTGGTACAAAATGGTACATAGTATTGATGTTGCCATTGATATGGATAAATCTCAAAATATAATAAAAAAAAGAATATATGCAACTAATTTTTTTGCGGTACCGGGGATTGAACCCAGGGGTGTTCTACCTCCGCGCTACAACCCTGGCCCTATTTTTTTATACTTTATTTTGAAACTGGGTCTCAGGAAGTTGCGGAGGGCCTCACTAAGGAGAAAGAGAGAGAAAGAGAGGGAGAGAGAGAGAGAGGGAGAGAGAAAGAGAGGAAGAGAGCTGAGGCTGACCGTTAACCCGGATCCTCCGGTCTCTGCCTCCCAAAGTACTGGGATTACAAGTGTGCGCCACCACACCCAGCCTGCAACTAAGTTTATCTATATATCATGATTTAAAAAAGGCAGAACTAAGCCATAATGTTAGATTTCAAAACTGTAATGGTGATAATGGTGAAAATTTCTAGGGAAGGTGCACTACCAAAGTTTCTTTGGCTAAGGAAAATACTATATGTTGATTTATATGGTGTTTATATACTTAAACAGTACACTCAAGTTTATACTTTTATTAAGCATAAATTATATCTTAATGAAATCTGCATGCTGATTATACATTTCTTATTTTTTGGCCCTGAAAAACATGCTTAGAGTTCCTGACTATATTTTTCAATTACTTAAAAAAATAGGTACAGTCATATTGACCATTTTTTCAATTACAAGGATAAGTAGATTTTTCTGGATTCCCATTGTTCACCTTGACTTTGTTGGAGCTGAGTTTTGTTTTTGTCAATCTAATGTTTTTACTTGCCAATACATAATGTTACTATTTCAGAAGCCTAGCTAGAACTATGAGAGTCAATGCAACAATGATTTTTTTCTCTCTTTTTATTTTGTTATTTTTGCTTTTGCTTTTTACTAAATCTTTGATTAACTGTTATTTTAACCTTTAAAGTCTGCAATCTCCAAAGAGACTAAACTCTTGCTCATTCCTTCTTCTGTTTGTACATATATTTACCTTTGGAGAACCTACATTTTTAAAATGTGCTTTTATTGGTGTGTCATAGTCTCACATCACAATGAAAATCAAGTTGACAGTAACATACATGCACACAGCACTTGGTGCCCCCCCGTCTTCCCTCCCCCCCAATACAGAGTACTGAGATTGACATTGGTATATTCTCATATGTACTCATGATCAATGGTAGTAATTCCATTAATGAACTTCATTCTTCCCCCTCCCCTTCCCTTAGACCACTCCCCTGGCTCCACTGAGGCTTCTCCACCATTGTCTGGAGTCCCTCTGGTATCCCCACTACTCCCTAGCTTGTGTATATTAGAGGAAACTATGACCCTTTTCTTTCTGTGATTGGCTGATCTCACTTAACATAATATTCTATGGGCCCTTCCATTTTCTAGAACCCATATTTAACAAAACTAATCAGAACGATGAAGCTAGCATGGAATTCTTGGAAGATCAAGGCTTTTTTCATGAGGAGATATAAAAGAAGGCCAACAATCCACAAACTGAAGGCCAACCAAGGCATGAGACAAATTTTGGAAACCAGGAGATTTTGTTTAAGGAGTTTGAATGATTGACAAGTAGCATAACATTATGAACTGAACATCTATAATCTGTAATGTGTAAAAGACTTGACTTAACCATAGTTTTGTCATTTATTAATTGTGCAACCTCTCTGTTTCCGATATGCTGACGATCCATTAAAGCTAGTAAGAGTCCTATTTTATAATTTTGTCCATTAAGTGCAATAGTTAATATAAATGAACTTATAGTATAATCTATATACATATTAATTCCTTTTTTCTTTACCAGGGTGAAGCAGTCAAGAGCCAGTGGGAAGATGATATGTGGAGGCAGACAATGTGGATTTGATATTTAGGCAGGAGATGCAAAATATAAATAGATCTGCTTAATTTAGTCAGGAGTTGAAATCGACAGAAAATAATCAGATGAGACATACAGGAGATAAGTATACCAAGTCTCTGGCCTAAGATTTTTCCATCCATCTCTAGTTACTGACTTTTAAAATAACACTGAAGTTTTGATTTTAATATAAATTTAGAGTAGGGAAAATACAAACTATAAAATATTCAATAGGTTACTTAAATCCTGGAAATAAGTGCCAAGGATTTTGAAGAAAATTACAGATTTCAAAATAAGATTGAACTTAAAAATAAAGATATTTCACACCAGAACTTCCAAGCCAGTTTCTAAGACCCACAAAGTCTTAAGCTACAGAATGACTTTTGGTGACTTTTGCCAACACCACTCTCTCTTCCTTCTGTCTGTGCCAATCTCTTCCTATTGGTGCTCAGATAGCTTTCCACATTAGAGAAATATTCCTACTTGCTTCACAAAAAAACGAATTCCCAGAAAAATGGAATTCAGAGAACATTGAAATAAATATGCTCACTAAAACTCACTGCCGTAATTTGAGTTGGCTCCGACATCAGTCATTCTGGGTCCTTAGGCACTGAGAAGGGAAAGCAAGCAGAGAATTGGACGAGCTCCAGTTTCCATGGCAGGGTAAAAGGAGGCGAAAGTAATCTGGTTATAGAGATGCCAAGGAATGGGGGGCTACTGAACTACAGTGTCCATACCAATGTGCTCATTTTTCAAAATCCATCATGGACTAAAACATTTGTAAAACTGAACAGAAATTGGTAACCAGAAAGGAAAATGAGCATGCATAAAAATGTAATGGCAGAGCCAAAGTGATCTACATGTTTCCAGATGCTTATGCCCAATGACTGTACTTGATCCAAACTAGAATAGGAACAGATAGTTCAGTGGCCAGCCTTAGTCCATGGACCATGAATTGAGTAGCATTGGTCTATAGGACATGCTAGTCTTTATCAGTGGTGACTTGATGATGCAGCTCTTCAAAAAAATAAAAAAGGAAAGAAAGGAAACAAAAGACGAAACCAACACAAAATGAAAACCTGTAGCGTTCACCAATTTTTATAATGAAAAACATCCTCCATGGATACTTTTTACCTATTAATATTGCATTGCTGAATGTGCTGTTGAGAAGAAAAGTACACAATGTACTTTTGAGCCTCCTGAGGAGGCTCTAGTCTAATACTAGTTTACGTAATGGTCAGCAGAACTTTTAGAGCCCTTCTGTCATATCAGTGAGAATGTGACTGGCTAAGGATTTGGGAGTAAGACCCTAAGGCATACAAACCTTTGCAGGTAATTGGGTTTGTTCTTATATTTCACCAGGATGCAAGTTACTATGTACTATTGTGGGAGATACAGAAAAAAGGCACACAACTTCTTTTGGAGGGTGGTAGGGTCAGAGTTTGTGAAATATTTTAATTTTAGAAGAGGGTTAGGGTTATTCATTACAGAAGTTGAACAGAACCACAAGTGGTTTGTACTACCACATGTCTTGTACATATCTAACATACAGAATCTTAGTTACTCTTGCTTTAAAATATGAATTAGAGATAGCTGGCCTCATTTTGAAGAAGGGTAATAAAAAATCAAGAGAATCTAAATAAATCTCCTATGATATCAAAGTCAGTATAACAAAAATGGTATTTTTTTGGTACTGGGGATTGAATCCAGGGGTATTCTACCTCCGAGCTATACTCCTACCCCTATTTTATTCTTTTTATTTTGAAACAGGGTCTCACTGACTTGCGGAAGGCCTTACAAGGTGGCTGAGATTGGCTTCAAATCAGCGATCCTCCTGTCTTAGCCTCTCAAATACTAGGATCACAGGTAAGTGTCTGACTACATAACCCATTATTTTTATCTGAATATACACATAGTTTTTGAAATGTAGCCTACAATGGGAGAGAATTTAAAAGAAGGATATTTTATTTGTAAGTGTCTTTAGTTCTCAAGATTCACAAATTCAGCTGAGGTGGTGCACACCTATATTCCCAGTACTTGGGAGTCCAGAATACACTACTTAGGAGTCTGAGGCAAGAGGATCACAGAACTGAGGCCAGCCTCAGCAACTTAGAGACCCTCAGCAACTTAGCGAGACCCAGTTTCAAAATAAAAAATAAGAGCTGGGTATGGTGGCGCATGCTTGCAATCCCAGTTCTTGGGAGGCTGAGACAGGAGGATTGCAGGTTCAAAGCCAGCCTTGGCAACTTAACAAAACTCTCAGCAACCTAGTGAGACCCTGCTTCTAAATAAGACATAAAATTGGGATAGGGGTGTAGCTTGGAGGTAGAATGCCTCTGGGTTCAATCTCCAGTACAGAAAGAAAGAAAGAAAGAAAGAAAGAAAGAAAGAAAAAGGAAGGAAGAAAAGGAAGGAAGGAAGGAAGGAAAGAAGGAAGGAAGGAAGGAAAGAAGGAAGGAAGGAAGGAAGGAAGGAAGGAAGGAAGGAAGGAAGGAAGGAAGGAAGGGCTGGGTGAATAGGTCATAGGTAGAATGCCCCTGGGTTCAAATCTCAGTACCAAAAAGAAAAAGAGAAAGAAAAGAGAGCATAAAAGATTAATGAAAGATTCTTTAAGGGTCACATTGGAACCCAGCAAAAATGACCTATTTCAATCCACAAGACCTATGTAAACTCACTCCCTGAATGATTTGGTTACTATGCTTTATTCTCTCATCAATTGAATGGAAATAATAAAAATAGTTATGTTAAAGGTTTCAGGCTTAAATAAAATATTTGTGTGCAGCACATATGTGGTAATAAATTAATACATATATGTTTCAAATCCTTTAATCATGATTATTAGCGGCTCAGAAGTTAGGGTATCTTATGCCTCCAGATCCAATAGACTTAAGTACAAGGTTTGGAAAGACCAGAGGTAGGGAAATGAGCAATAATATAGCTGTGCTTTTGATACGATGAAACATCCAGTGTTAGATATATTCTTCCAATGTTCTTGTCTCACTTGTACCTCCTTCTAATTTTGTTCAGATGAATACATACACTAGTGGTAGAAAGTTGCTGTAATATTTCCAGTAACTTGGTCTTGCTCCTTATTGTACATTGTTGCTCATCAGCAAGAATATTTTTATTAGATGAAAATTAGGGCACATGGAATTATACTAGTTTATTTCCACTGAATTTTGCCAATAAACGTACGATATAGTTAATGTAGTCATAGGTAATATTAGTGAACCAATTCAAAAAAGTTAAGGCAGTATAGTTAATGACAGTGTTTTAGGTCCACATACACACACAAAATATAGCTATTATCAAAAATACAACTATTTTGTGTTGTTTTATGCTGCTGTGTTTGGGGTAATATTAAGGAGCAACAGAAACCTACATCACTGTAGAAATGCCAGACTATCTACCAGTCTCTTTACTAGTATGCTCATTAAAATCAGCCCTAAGCCTTATACTGAAGCAGGGAAACATTGCTTAATTTCAAACCTGCTCTTTTTTATTGAAATTTTAAACTCTCTTTCAGATGCCTGGTGTTCTCCTGACAAAAGATTTTTTTAAGTGATTCTCTAAGAGCTTTGAGCTTTGTGTAAGTAGCAAAATTGGGTTATAACTCTTTTAGTATAATTAGATAGTTTAATTTGTTGATTCCTCTATCCCTTCATAAGACATTCAAAATCCACAAAGTTCCCATAATCATCACTTTCTTTCTTTTTTTTTATAGATGGAGAAGTTTTTTTTTATTTTATTTTATAGGCATGAAGAATTGAATGGCCTCCTGTCATACAACTAGCTAACACCAGCAGACTCTAGACCCTAGGCTTTTTGCTTTTCTATTATTACTGTTTATTTTTTCTTAAATATGTCAGAACAATCAAGATTTTTTCTTTTTTTTCCCTTATTTTATTTATTGGTGCATTGTAATCATACATCTTGATGGGTTTCAGGGTGGTAGACGTATACATTCACACATCGGTCAATTAGCACTTCCCCAATTCCCACCCCCTTCCCTCCTTCTCATGCTCAGTATAATAGTTGACTTTGATAAATTTGTGTATGTACATCCTGTGCACTAGGGTGTTTCCCTCTTCCCCCTCCCATCTCCCTCAGTTAGTTCGCCTTCTTTACTCATCTAATGTTGTCTCCATCTTTGTCTAGAGTCCCTCCTATGCCCTATTCTCCCTAGCTTCCTCATAATAGGGGGAGCATCCAACTTTTCATTTTATGTCACTGATTAATCTCACTAAGCATAATCTTCTCTAATTCCATCCATTTCCCTGCAAATGACATAATTTTGTTCTTCTTTATGGCTGCGTAAAATTCCATTGTGTACATATCCATAGTTTTGTAATCCATTCATCTGTTGATGGACATCTTGGCTGATTCCATAGTTTGGCAATTGTAAATTGTGCAGCTATAAACATAGATACCCACGCATTAGTCTGGTGGTTTGGTTTCCATTCTTTTGGGTAGATACCTAGAAGTGGTATTGCTGGGTCATATGGTAGGTTCATTCCCATGATTCTGAGGATCCTCCACACTGTTTTCCAAAGTGGTTGCACTAATTTGCAATCCCACCAACAGTGTATTAGAGTTCCAACTTCTCCACATCCTCACCAGCATTTGATATTGTTTGTGTTTTTACTGATTGCCATTCTAATTGGGGTTAAAAGAAATCTCAGGGTAGTTTTGATTTGCATCTCTCTGATTGATAATGATGTTGAACATTTTTTCATACATTTATTGGCCATTTGTATTTCTTCTGTGAGGTGTCTATTCAGTTCACTTGCCCATTTTTTGATTGGGTTACTTTTTTTTTAGCAGTGAGTTTCTTGAGTTCTCTGTATATTCTAGATATTGGTCCTCTATCAGAAGAGTAGCTGGCAAAATTCTTCTCCCATTCTGTTGGCGCTCTGTTGAGGTTCTTGATAGTTTCCTTTGCTGCACAGAAGCTTCAGTTTAATGCAATCCCACGTATTGATCCTCTTTTTAACTTCTCATGCCTTTGAGTTATTGTTGAGGAAGTTTTTGCCTGTGCCTATGTGTTGAAGAGTAGCCTCTTCAACACATAGAGCCTCTTCAAGTAGCTGCAAGGTCTCTGATCTAATTTCCAGGTCTTTGATTCATCTTGAATTGAGTCTTGTGCAGGGTGAGAAAGTGGGGTTTATTTCCATTTTTCTGCATGTGGTTAACCAGTTTTGCCAACACCATTTGTTGAAGAGGCTATCTTTTTTCCAGTGTATGTTTTTGGCTCCTTTGTCAAAAATCAGTTGGCTGTAAGTGTGCGGCTTTGTGTCTGAGTCTTCTATTCTGCTCCATTGGTCTATGTGTCTGCTTTTGTGCCAATACCATTATGTTTTTATTACTATGACTCTGTAGTATAGTTTGAATCAGGTATTGTGATGCCCCCTGCATGGTTCTTTCTGAGAACTACTTTGGCTATTCTGGGTTTTTTGTTGTTCCAAATGAATTTATGGACTGATTTTTCTATGTGTGTGAAGAATGACTTTGGTAATTTAATGGCTATTGGGTTGAATCTGTAGATCACTTTTGGAAGAATGGACATTTTGATGATATTTATTCTGCCTATTCAAGAGCATGGGAGGTCTTTCTATCTTCTAAGATCTTCTTCAATTTCTATTTTCAATGTTTTATAATTTTCCTTGTAGAGGTCCTTACCTCTTCGATTAGTTTTATTCCTAAGTATTTTATTGTTTGGGGGTATATCATGAGTGGAAATGTTTTCTGGATTTCTTGTTCAGTGGATTTGGGTTTGGCATATAGAAAGCTTCTGATATTTTAAGATTGATTTTGTATCCAGACACTTTGCTGAATTTGTTCATCAGTTCTGTAAGCCTTTTGGTTGAGTTTGTTGGGTCTTCTAAGTATAATATCATGTCATCTGCAAATACAGATAGTTTCAGTTCTTCTTTTCCTATTTGCACTCCTTTGATTTCCTTCTCTAGCCTTATTGCTCTGGCTAGAGTCTCCAGTACTATATTGAAAAGGAGTGGTGATGGTGGACATCCTTGTCTTGTTCCCGTTTTTGAGGGGAACTCTCGTAGTTTTTCCCCATTCAATATGATGTTGGCTGTGGGACTATTGTATATTGCCTTTATGATGTTGAGGTATGTTCCTTCTATTCCAATTCTCTGCAGTGTTCTTATCATGAATGGGTATTGGATTTTGTCAAATGCTTTTTCAGCATCTATTGAAATGATCATGTGATTTTTGTCTTTAGTTCTGTTTATGTGGTGAATTACATGGATTGTTCTTTATATGCTGAACCAGCCTTGCATCCCTGGGATGAACCTGACTTGGTCATGATGTATGGTTTTCTTGATTTGGTTTTGAATGCACATTGCTAGTATTTTGTTTAGAAGTCTTACATCTAAGTTCATCAAGAATATAGGCCCATAGTTTTCTTTACTTGAGCTGTTTTTGTTTGGTTTTGGTTTTAATGTGATGTTGGCTTCATAGAATGTATTTGGGAGAGTCCCATTTCTTTCTATTTCACGGTATAGATTGAGGAGTATTGGGAATAATTCTTCTACAAAGGTTTTATAAATTCACCTGGGAAACTATCTGGACCTGGGCTTTTCTTTGATGGTAGGCTCTTTATTGCTGCTTCAAACTCTTTGATTGCTATTGGTCCATTTAAATTTTCTATATCTTATTGATTCAACTTAGGAAGGTTGTACATGTCTAGAAATTTGTCAATTTCTTCTATGTTTTGCATTTTGTTGGAGTATAGTTTTTCAAAGTAGTTTCTGATAATCCTCTGGATTTCCATGCTGTTGGTGTTAATGTCACCATTTTCACCTCTTATTTTAATAATTTGGTTGATTCTATCTTTCTTTTGGTTTGGTTGGCTAGTGGTTTCTCTATCTTGTTTGTTTTTTCAAGGAACCAGCTTTTGGTTTTGTTGATATTTTTGTATTTTTTTTTGTTCTCTACTTCATTGATTTCTGCTCTGATTTTAATAATTTCCTGTCTTCTACTGGCTTTGGGGTTAGACTGTTCCTGTTTTTCAAGGGCTTTGAGGTGTGTCATTAGGTTATTTGTTTGTGATTTTCTGTTCTTCTTATGTGAGAACTCAGTGCTATGAATTTTCCTCTTAATACTGCTTCAGAGTGTCCTAGAGATTTTGATATGTTGTGTCTCTGTTTTTGTTTGTTTCTAGGAATTTCTTAATTTCTCCCCTTATTTCTTCTGTGAGCCATTCCTCATTCAGCAGTGTGGTGTTCAGTCTCCTCATGTTTATGAGGTTTCTCTAGGTCTTCTTATAGTTGATTTCTAGTTTAATTCCAAATGGTCTGAAAAGATATAGGGGATTATATCACATTTATTGAATTTGCTAGTACTCACTTTGCTGCCTGAGATATGGTCTATTTTAGAGAAGGTTCCATAAGCAGATGAAAAAAAATGTGAATTCAGCTGTAGTTGGGCAGAATATTCTGTATGTGTCTAGTAGGTCCATTTGGTTTATGGTGTTCATTAGGTCTGAGGCATCTCTACTGACCTTTTTTTTTTTTTTTGGCGGTACCGGGGATTGAACCCAGGGGCGTTCTACCTCTGCGCTACACCCCCGGCCCTATTTTTCTATACTTTATTTTGAAACCGGGTCTCACGAAGTTGCGGAGGGCCTCACTAAGTAGAGAGAGAGAGAGAGAGAGAGAGAGAGAGCTAGAGAGCTGAGGCTGGCTGCGAACCCGGATCCTCCGGTCTCTGCCTCCCAAAGTACTGGGATTACAAGGGTGCGCCACCATGCCCGGCTTTACTGACCTTTTGTCTTAAAGATTGATCTAGTGGTGTGAGAGGGGTGTTGAAGTCTCCCAATATATTTGAATTGGGATCTATGTGCAATTTAATATCATGAAGAGTTTCTTTATGAAAGTGGTTGCACCTATATTTGGGGCATAAATGTTGACTATTGTTATATCCTCTTGCTGGATTGTTCCTTTTACCAGTAAGAAATGACCTGCTTTGTCTCTTCTGATAAGTTTAAGTTTGAAGTCTAATTTGTCTGATAGCATAGTTGTTACTCTTGCTTGTTTTTGAATTCTATTAGCATGGATTACCTTGCTCCATTCCTTCACCTTTAGTTTGTTACTATCTTTACTTGTAAGGTGTGTTTCTTGCAGGCAGCATATATATGGATTGTGATTTTTAATCCATTTTGTCACCTTATGTCTTTTGATTGGGGAGTTGAGGCCATTTATATTCAGCATGATTATTGAGAGATGAGTTTTATTCCTAAAATTTTGAGTTTTAATGTCTGTTTGAGATAGTGTTTGTTCTTCTTTGCCTAGTTGTTCTTTTGATGGAAATCACTGCTTCTCTGGTTCTAGCGTTTCCTTTATTTTTTCTTCTTTGTAATTAATCCCTTTGAGTATTATCTCTGATGCTGGTTGGGAAGACAAAAAGTCTTTCGGCTTCTGTTTGTCACGGAGGTTTTTATTTCCCCGTCAATTTTCAAAGATATCTTTGCTGGGTAGATAAATCTTAGCTAGAAGTTATTTTCTTTCAAACTTTGGAATATGTTACTCCAGGCCCTCCTGGCTTTCATTACTTGATTTGAAAAGTCTGGAGTGATTCTTATTGGTTTGCCTCTGAATGTTACTTGGTCTTTTACTCTTGTTGCCTTCAAGATTCTCTCCTTGGTCCCTACATTAGTCAATTTGATTATTATGTGGCATGGTGGGTGAACTTTTTTTCTATTCCCCCTTCTATGCCTATTATTCTTAGATTTGCTCTTTTAAGATTGGCTGAGATCTCTCCAATGTCCAATTCATGCTGTCGAATTGTTTTTTTCTAAATTATATACTATGCGTTCATTTTTGGAAATGTCATCTTCTAAGAGTGAGATTCTGTTTTCCATGTGGTTTAGTCTACTGTTGATAGTTTGTATTGATGTTTTCATTTCAATCATTACATACTTCACTTCCTTCAAAGCTTCTTTTTTATTCCTGTTCAGGGTATCAGATTCTTTATTTATTCAATCCTTCATTTCTTTCAGGCTCTCTCTGAGAGAAGAGAGGAGATAGAAAAGAGGGAAGAAACTTGAAAAAGGGATGGGGGAAAGTACAGACAAACAAGTAAGCAAACAAACAAACAAACAGAAGCAACACGAAACACCCTACAGTTAAACAAGTAGAGCAGTTGGGCTCTGCCACCCTCTTCAATCTGCATGCATACTTTCAGCCAGTTTAGGTCAACCTATTATAGTAGGTTCTCGAGCACATTCCAAGCATTCTCACTTGCTCAAAATCCTATAGCAATAATGTCCTTTTGCAGGCTCAATTCTTGGTCTCCTTCAGTGATTGGAACCCTTGCTAGTGCCTCTCTCTGCCTGTGTAGGTGCCCGGTGCTGCTGGTGCCCCTCTCACTTCAAGCATGGGTTTCTGGGTTCTCCATTGGGCCTGTCCCTCTGTCTACACAGATGGCAGGTGTCACCAGCATGGGACCCTGGGCCTGTGTCTCTCTTTGCCTACAAAGGTGGTGGATGTCACTTTGACCCAACTCTGTGCAAACAAAGAGCTCCACATTTTCCACAGAGAGTTGGTCTACTTTTTCCCCAGGTACCATTACTATGCATCCTGTGGCGATCCCTGGGAACCCTGCAAGGATGCTGCAACCTTCCGTCTGTAGGACTGTCCTGCTTGAATGTTGCTGGGGGCTGTCTGCTTATCCGTACATCTACTGTGTCTTATAGCAGTCCCCACTCCCACCTCCACAGGGGTGATCTGCAAAATATCATACCCCGTAAGTCTATTGCTTGCCACGCGAGTCCCTGTGGCTGTGCTGGGTGGTCTCACCCCCTCACACACACACAGGGTGGCTTGTAAACTTATGGTCTCATTGAGCATTGCTCTTAATCTCTGGGGGAGGGAGTGGGCTCAGTCACGCAGCCGCAGCTTCCTGTCAGGCTTCTGGGCATTCAGGTCTCTGTCGAGCGTGGAGCGAGTTGCTGCTCACATTCGTTGCTGATGATATGCAGTTGCTGGATTTACAACAGGTCACTGGTTTCTTTGTTAGCGGCCTGTAGAAGCCACAATGTTGGTAGCTACTGGAGTGGCCTGGCTAAGATGGTGCCACCGCTGCTGCCAACGCCGCAGTTCAGACCTCTGTCAAGCATGGAGTTAATTGCTGCTCACATTCATTGCTGCTGATCCACAGTTGCTGGATTTACAAGTCACTGGCTTCTTTGTTGGCAGCGTATGGAAGCCACAGTGCCGGTAGCCACCAGAGCGGTCTGGCCAAGAAGGCACCACTACCGCTGTTTCCTAGGTAAGGCACTTGCAACTTTTTACTGTCTTCTCTTTTGTCTTCTCGCTTTGATTCTGTGAAGTTTCAAATTTTTCATTGTTTACTTCAATTTTTCGTTGCTTTTCTTCTCTTGTCAAAAAGCTGCTTTCACGGCGATTGAGATCCAAGTCTCAGAAGGATCACGAGGTAGTGTCTCCCTCCGTCGCCATCTTAGAATCCATCACTTTCTTTTTTTATGGCTTACTTCAAAAACATCCTCATCATAACAAAACAAAACAAAGACTCATATTTAGAAGTTTATATTAAGATAAGAAAAATGTTAGAATAAGTGTAACTATCATATATTTTCCTAGAAAGAATTCTTAGGATTCAGAAAGAAACTCTTGATGGACTGTGTTTAGTAAGAAAGTCAGGGTTCAGAAGGCAAGGTTAGGATTATTGACATGGCCACTGACAGAAGTGGTTTCTCATGTAGAAGGACAATCTATGCATATGGCAACCCAATAGGGTAAAAGTCAGTGGAATGGATGCCCTGATTTCTCTCCTTCCACCCTTTGTTTTCCTGCTGGTGTTTCCTACAAGTCAAAACCAGAAGCAAAAGAGCTCTTGCTGGCAACCCATGTATTTCACATCCACAGAATACAGAGCAGGGTGACAAGAATGATGAGTAGATCAAGAATGACAAATGAAAACCACTGTACAAATGAAGAGCTGAAAGTTCTCTATATGAAATTTGTAGAAATGTGCAGGTGGGGGCATATGGTCCAGAGAAGAGTAAATGGAAAACACAAAATGCAAAGTGGTTCTGAGCAATCTACACAATGTACACATACTGCTAAGAAATCTGGCCACTAAATATCTAGTAATAATGTGCAGTATAGATGTACAGTGTTTATTTTGGTCTTATCAATTAACTATTGTTTAAATCACCTTCATTGCCATTACCTTATCACCATTCAGAACTTCTGTTAAATTTGGCCACATAAACTTTTAGAGAGAAAGCCCGCATTGTAGAGCAAAGGAGAAAGGGGATATTAGACAGTAAATACCCCCCAAAAGTCAAGGAACTTATCATTCCAGAGCCACTCCTATTCCTTGAACCAGCAAATTTCCTTAGGAATTATCAAAGACACTGAGACGGATGCTGCTGGGCCATCCCTCTGTGTGGGATGGGGTTGGATTAAAAGTCTACCTGAGTATCAAAGGACAGAGTGAACCCAGTTTACATCCAAGGTACACAAAGACAATCAAAATACACTCAGCATTTTCAGATCTACTGTATATCTGGATGGTTAAAACACTACAGGTTTTTAATACAAAAGATAATTTAAGAGTTTGTGAAAGAAAGGGCAATTGTTATTTCTAATAATTTTTATTATGAAAATCCTATTGAACTCTAAGAATAATAAATACAGCATAATAAATAGTTTGCCTGAAAAAAGAAAATTCACTTATGACATTTCTTTTCTTTCTTTTTTCAAAATGCAAGTAAATATTTAATGTACAGAAATTTTTTTCTATACAAGCAATTTTTCTAGAGCTTACAATACTAGTGACTATTCTAAACCTATAAACATACACACACATATATATATATTTGCTAATTTCTTTGTGAATCTTTTGAAGATTATACAAGTATGCATTCAATTTTGTTATGCAGTCAATGATATATGACATAATCATAAGGTTATTACATTTTTATTAGCCCTTAAATACAGAATAAGAATATTTCTAACATAAAACATCCACACTCTACTTCCTAATACTTGGCTTATGTATTAGTTGGTAGATGGAATAGAAATTTGTATCCTGAGCTTATTATGAGGCTCATGTTTTAAGTAGGTTTAGTACATAAATAAATGAAGTTAATATCAATATAAGGCCAGCAGACTCTGTGATTCACTCGGAATACACACTGCTTTAATGATCATTTCACACAGGTGCAGACTAATCAAATATATAGCTATACTCAGTAGAGTGGCAAAATGTAGCTGTTTCTAAAATTGAAGAATTTATTTGGTGAAATGTTATCTTTTGAGACTTCATTAGCATATTAGCATAAAGAAATATTCATAAAATTTTAGATCTATATCATCACACCAGTGATAGATACATAAGCAAAATCAATTTCCAGTGGGAAAGGTTTTAAAAATCAGTGATTACCAAAGGCGTTCATAGAAACCTAAGTAGTAGCATGCTAATATTTTATTTTCTCAAGTAACGAAGAGCTTTTCACATGCCCCAGACATCTTTCTTTGTTTTTAGTTAATCTAGGAATATAGAAGTATTGTTTATCTGGTTAAAAAGCACAAAGTCATCCTGATGACACATACTGAATGTCAAAGTTTTACAGATGAATGATGATAGCTTTACTTGGAAAGTATGATTTACATTCAAGGACACTAGATAGAACATATAAAGATGGTGATAGTCATAAATTTTCTTTAGCTATCAGAGAATTCCTTAATTACATAAATCTGTGGCGAAAATACTGGGAAGAAAGTCACTGGTAAGAAGACAGAATAACCACTCATATAAATTTCTTCAAGAAATGCATGACAAAATAGTCCCTCTTGAAAGAATGAATAGTAGCGATAGATAATCAGAAGAATTTGTGCAATGATTGTAAATTTTCAAGAAGCTCATAGAAAATGACAATTTATACTCTTTGAATGATATCTAAGATTTTATAATGAAAAATGTGTCTGTAGTTTTCATGCCAGGCCATAGAAAATGATTGTTAATCATTTTTCTTTGGCAAAATTCTCTTTAAGAAAAGGTAAATATTTGATGTTGATAAATATTACTATTTATGCAACAAATGTTACTATTTATTAATAAAATGAACAAATGTTAATCAAATGTTACTATTTATACAATTTAAGTTTTTAGAAAAACTGTAAATTGAAGATTATATCTATTTTTTCTCTAAAGAAATGTTCTCATAATTTGCATATATTTGGGTCTCTGTGTTTCTTTTTTAACATTTAAGTTAAATGTTATTTTATGCACTGCTATTTGATGCAGTGCTTAATTTATATATCCATAATATAATGATTAATGTGGTTCAGTTTATGTTTTCTGTTTTGCTACTTGTATTCTGTGTGTACCATTATCTCCACCCTCCACCCCACCCCACGCAGTACTACTTTACTGGTCTTTTTTTAATGGATATTTTCTGGTGTACTATTTTAAATATTTGTCAATTATTAAATAATTCTTAAGAGTATATATCTTAAATTAGAAAATTTTTCTTTGGGATAGTAGTAACAATTTTAGTAAAGCAGAGAATTTGCCTCAATATACTCCATTTTCCCCTCTTTGTTGGAGTATCATTTTCATATAAATTATATCTTTATGTATTATAAATATATATCTGATATTTATAAGTAGTTATCTTTATATCACATGGAAAAAAGAGAAAATATTTGTGAGGTTGTCCTTTTTATTTTCTATGTGATTATCTCTATGAGTGCTGCTTCTCTTTCAATACTTGTTATCATTTGGAGTCATTTCCTTTCCTCTTGAAGTTCCTTATTTAGTATTTTGTGAGAAAGAGCTGAAAAGAATCAATTCTATTATTTCTTTAAATGAATATGACATTATATTGCCTTCATTTTTGAAGAATACATTTGCTGGGTATAGAAATTTTTACTAATTTTTTTTCCATTTTAAATATTTCACATCACTACCATCTGGCTTCTATCTACTGTTTCTGAAGAAGAGTTAGGTTTAATTTTATTGATGCTCTCGTTTATGCAATAAATAATTTCCCTCTTACTACTTCCAAAATTTTCTTTTTTTCCTAGGTTTTCAATAGTTTGACTATGATGTGTTGATATGTGGGTGGTTTTGTATTTATGCTACTTGTAGTTGATGACTTTCTTGGGTATTTAGCATTTTCATCAATGTGTGAAGCTTATTTGCCCTAAATTTCTTCAAATAGTTTTTCTTTCTTTTTTTCTTTTTCTCTTTCTCTTAATTTTTTGTAACTCTCATTACGTATATATTGCTATTACCAGAATATTCCCTAAGTCTCTGCGGCTCTGTTGATCTTTATTCACTGTTATGAGGCAAGATTTTGTCTTTTTTACATAGCTCATAATTTTTACTTAACAACTAGGTTATTTTAGATATATGTATAGTATTAATTCTGGACTCTATCCACCTCCTTCCCAAGGTGATAGTAGGCTTTATTTTTTAATTTTTTTCTATTCTGTCAGTATTAATTTTATAGAGTCTGTCTTCCACATTTTGAGTTGCTGGGAATGTGCCTGCTCTATTTTTGCTGTTTGATTTTGGGTTAAGTTGGGCTTCCATGCGATGTCCTTGGACCAGTGTAGATTAGTGGCTCGCCAGTGATTAGTCAGAAGTTGTCTTTAAACACTTTGATCCAACAAGTCTTCCATACTTTGCTGATGATAGACAGCCATGGATTCAGTCTATTTACTTCTTTGATAATCTGTACCTTCATCAAGAAAGCGATAGAAAAATTTTGCTAGTTCATTATCTTCTGTATCTTGATTTTAAGTAATTTTTTGTTTGACAAAAGTGCATTTTAGTAGCTTTTATTTATTTTCATTGCTCAAAATATGTAAAGAATATTATGTCTTTATCTCAGTTAGTTTCTTCCTCTTATTTTTATTATTTTTCTCCCTTTCTATTGTCCTCTGTATTTCTCTTGAAGTTACTATATGCTTTTGAGTTTTTTAATGCATCAAGCAAATTTTCTTAAAATTTTATCTGTCCCTTGCATCTCTATTATTTGATAATATTTCCTTTCATTTATATCTTATTTAATTTATATTCCCTTATAGTATGTAGATGTTACTCTCATTTATATTGCATTTTTTATTGAACTAATAAGATGTATGTGTTACTCTTCTACAGGTATGGTAGGTGACTTTTTTTCTCATTTTACTTTTCATTATCAAGACACATCGGTACTCATATAAATATGAAGATAAGACTGATACCTAGGATTCTTTGTTCATTTTTAATTTTAAATATATAATGTAGGATTGTATAAGTTATGAGACCATCTGCTTCTGCTTCACTTATTATATTAAGTAGTTAAAAAGTAAAATGTAGTACATTTTTGCCAATAATTTTCATTTCTTTATTTTTCTGAATATGTATTCTTTATTGATACTTCACTTTTTGCATCAATATTTTTAAAAGGACTTAGGAGAATTCATATTAATCATGTCTATATACTGCCATTTTTCTGAGATGTCTACTATTCAAAATTTAAAAATTTGAAGTATAATTGTAAACTTGTTTTTTCATGATATGCTGAATTAAGGGTAATGTACTGGTACTATCCATCAGTGCCTGCTACTTGGACCTAATTATTCAGCATATTCTAGTTGAGTTGGACTATAGTTTTTTCAGTTGTCCACATTTGTCTCATCCTATTTTCTCTTCACTTTAAATGTCATTCTCAAACTCTTGCTCCACTTTTTGAATGTCCAAGAAATAATATGTGAGGCATCTTTTATTAAAAAGCTTGTTTTGAGAGTTGTGGATTTGAAATATCTACACATTTATTAACTGAATTGGCTGAAGAAAACTGTATCAAATTATGTTCACTCCCTTGTGAAACACAGGTGATACAGAAATGGTGTGTTGATTACATGCTGCTATGTGCTTAGCAGGATTTGTGATACAGAGCAATGTTTGAAATATGCCAAAGTTCCATTGAAATTACTCTCAAAAACCAATGTTCATGATGCCATTTGGATTCCGTGTTTCCTTTCATATTCTGAATTTACAGAATTTAGTTCTCTTTTAGAGTTTATTATAGTTATCTGCAAGTTTTTCACAAGGCATTTATTATTTTAATTGTTGGTCTCTACTGTATTTCCTTCTTATAAGGCACAAACCTCTTAGGGTTAAGAGTTGTCTTTAAGCCAGGCGTGGTGGTGCATGCCTGTAATCCCAGTAGTTGAAAGACTGAGAGAGGAGGATTGAAGATTGGAGGACAGCCTCAGCAACAAAGCGAGACTCTCAGAAACCTAGTGAGACCCTGTTTCGGAACGAGAATTTTACAATACCATCAAAAAGGAGATGAATGACTTTGTTGTCCAAATAAACAGGCTTGTGAACATCCACACAGCAATTCTGATGGCAGGCTTGGCATAATGGGCACAACACCAACTTCAGACACAGAGGAAAAAGACACCTACTGATCCTCGTGTTCCTTAGCTTCATGTCCTTAGCTTCTGACCTGACTGTAAGGAACCCAACTCAATAACTGAGGCCAGATTCTCTGTCTCCTTTAGGTCAGTTAGAATGAGACTTTCGATCCCTAGCCGGACTTTCGACCCCTTGCCAGGCTGAAGCAACCATAGAAGACAGACTTTTGCCCCTCAACAACCCCTAAGATTAAGGAATTGAAGTCTAGGGGGCAGGTTATGTAGGAATAAATAGGTTAAAAGGAGACAGAAGGGAAAACAAGGAAAATGTAACTTTAATATGGAAGCCTGTGACAACACTGTTGACCATCCTTAGGGTGGTATCTGTTTATTAGACAACAGATTACACAAAAGAGGAATCTCCTTGGGCACTACTCAAGAGAGCAATCTCCTCAACATTGTTGGTTGTTCTTGACAGTGCAGGTCAGGACCAGGAACAACCTAAATCACCTTGTGACTACCAGAGGCCATCCTAACAGACCACCTGCCCATCCTTCATGAAAGTCCCCTATAAAGAAAGAGTCCTGCACTCGCAAAGGGTCACTCTCCCTCTTGAGATGGACCGCTTTCTTCCTTAAATGTGTATTTCCTACTTTCCTAAATAAACCTTTGTCTATGACTCTGGTTAAAAAAAAGGGTGGGGGTGAGGGTGTAGCTCTGAAGAGAATGCACCTGGGTTCAATCCCCAGCAACACACACACATACACACACACACACACACACATACACACACACACACACACACACATGTTGTCTTTAATGATTCCTTCCTAAACCTATAGAATTAGTATCTATAGAGTAGTGCCTTTCTTACTGATGTGGTTAAAACATATTTGTTGAATAAAATATTCAAAACAAACCAAGTTTATCATGTCTTTAGTCATTCTTTCTTCATTCTTTTCCCCTACAGCCTTATTATTCAAATTCCCTATATTGGATAATACTTTAGATATATAAGATATTTTTAGTGTATGAAAAATAGCTACTAAATTGCATCGATTTTTAGTTTAGTTTAGTCAATCATACATAACAGTTTATTCATGTATGAATGAGGCAAACAGTAAATTATTTTTATGTTAGTAAATAGGCATGGTGGAAAGAGAAAAAAGAGGAGGAGGAAAAGGAAGGAGAGAGAAGGGGGGAAAGAGGAGGAGTACTGAGAAGATGAGAGACAAGAGGAACAGAAGAAAAAGTAGAAGCAGAGAAATTAGAACACAATTTTAATTGAGTAACAGAAGAACTAGGGAAAAGTAGAGTATCTATGGCAAGATAAACTCTTCTTTTCCTAAAGCATGTCTTTAATTCCAATAATAATGTTCTAAAGAACTAAGTTAAAATGCATTAATTATGCATGAATATCATATAAACAGGATTTTTGGAGATGTTCAGATGAGGATGCAGAACTTAATTCAACTAGAATGAATTAATCAATGTCAATGCTTACTTTATATAATTTGAGAATAGTTCATCTAATTATTATAGGATAAAGATTTGACCTCATTAAGTAAAAAATAAATAACAGTTTAATAATGTTCTAAAATTGTAAGGAATGTTATATGGGGTGATTATTCTTCTTAAGAAAGGATAACAGTTGATTCATGCTTCTGTTTCACCTTCCAATAGGATAGATTTGTTTTTGCTGTCTCCAAAAAACAAAAAAACACAATAGCTTAAGTATTATAAGTGTACTTCTTAGTAAGAAAATAATTTCTTCCAAATTACAATGATTTAAATAGAGCTCTACTTTAAAAAATAATAACTTATAATTTCCTAAAGAAAAACCCAGAGATCTTATATGAATGTTCTTAAAATAAGATATATTTATATTTATAACAGTAGTATTTTTTTACTAATCTTTAAATCAATGTTACTAAAATTAAACATTCCCTAATTGTAGAAAATTAGTTAGATGAGCTATTTCTCAATACAATTTGACCTTCATAGTGACCCCTTCACCTATTATAACCTATTGCCTTTGTTCTGTTTCTTTTGAAGCTCATCTAGCAAATTGGGTACTCAGCAACTAAGGGAATAGTAGCAGTAAATTCATCAAGTTAGTGCAAAAAAAGCAATTTATTTACAACTGCCCTATTGATGTGCCTGATTCTATGAAACTTCCTATGTAGGTGAGAAAATATTTCTATCTTATGTGGCCTCTGTCAACAATAGAACTAATTAATGCCAATTAGAAGGGCTCCCTTTGTTTGAGAGACTTGGTTATTTTGCTACTAGAATATAAGCCACCGTGGTTACTTTCAATTGTTTTTATTCAGCTAACTTTTAAAGGGAAATATTTCATGTCCTTGCAGGTTTGAGGATAGCCTCAGTAACTTAGTGAGACCCTCAGCAACTTAGTGATACTCTGCTTCAAAATAAAAAATAAAATAGAGCTGGGGGTGAAGCTCAGAAGTAGAACGTTACTGGGTCCAATCCCCAGTAGCAGAAGGAAATTAAAATATTTTATCCATCAACTTGGTAAATAGAGTAATGAAAGAGTTATATTGAATTAGAGCAATAATCTATAGTTGTTAGAAGATTTAGAATCAGATCCACATCTCCCTCTAAATACAATAATAGATATAAAATAAAAGTTATGTTAAAATTAGAATTTATATTAATGGGTATTTGAGAAACCTTCCCTTTCCTTCCAATGGTGCAAATATTTTTGAAAATTTATGATCTCTAATCAACCTTAGACCAATAGATCAATGTTGTTCTAACATGTAAGTAATGTTTGGCATTTTCTACCCAATTCCTTCAATCAAAGAAACAGCTTTATACCTGGATCATACACACAGTTAGTCCTAACCAATAGCAACTGTCCCAAACAATCCTGTAAAAGAATGAGGTTATTGCTATTTATGTTGGCAAGAATCCTCACACATATGCATTAGCCATTTAAGGTTCTCTTGTGGTTTCATTTAAAAAAAATGTAACACCCATTTGAAATAGTTTCTAAGTTGGAGGGTAATAATTTAACACATACTCCTTGGAGCATTTTCAATGCCTGTTAGAAAATTTCAGCTATTTTAATATAAACATAGCATAGAAAAGAAACCATCAATAAATTCTCCAACCCCATGTTTTCTATTTGAGGAATGTTGCTGATAATCACTTACTGCTCCACTCCACAGGAAATTTAGTTTAAAAGTGCATTTTAAGTGCTTAAAGAAGGAAAGTATTGAATAATTACAAGTTTAATTAGATAAAATATGTAAAAGCAAATCTTTTGCATGCCAAAACTGTCAGTTCTCAACTAACTTAAATTTCTTGATTGGGCTTGGAAAGTAATTAGGCTGCAGTATTCCTCAGTAAGCTATATTTGCATGTTAAGTGCATTATGATCTGTCTTATGTTAAAGAATATTTGTGAGCAAAACAACATTTCCAGCAGAGTAATATAAAATTATGGATGTGTTAATACCGCACATAAACATGATTGTGAAACTAACTTTATGCTTTCAGGTGCTATTTTCTAGTATATCCTGGTTCTTCAGTGTAGAACTATGTGTTGAAGTCTAAGAGAGAAGGCACACGACTTCTTCCTTTGAGGTAATATTGCTGTCCGTTCAAATTCCTTTTAGAATGTATTTTTTGTGTCTGCGTTGACACAATAATCAGAACTGAAGGACAAATGCCCAAATTTCTAACATTCTTTTGCTTAGCAAAGTTTTGGTATGTGATGTTCTGCTAATTTTAAAATTGAATGCTCCCCAGTAGGCCTACAATACTGATAAACAGAGATATAGAAACAGATAAATACAGTTTTACAGACAGAGAGATAGGATCTATCTGGACATGTTTTCTTTCACACACTGCAAAATGTGCTGCTGTAGGAGTGTGATAACATACATATGTAACCCTTAGGTATGTCTTCAATCCCCTGTGGTCCACTGCTAATTCTGCAAATTGATCACCATATTCTGAATCAGGAAATTCCATCCCAGCCAAGAGCACAGGCACTTCTCTGGAAGCTGATCAATGATCGTAGCAATGCTTTCCTGCAGCTCTGCTAGCCTCAGGGGTACTTTAATAACACAGGAAGACTTAATTTCTATTTGCCAAGATCTAGAGGATACATGCTTTTATCTCCGATCTTCCAAAAACCAAAGCCCCAATGGAACTGAATATATATATATATATATATATATATATATATATATATACTAACAGACTTAGTGGTGGCATAGCATTCTCTTCCTCTGCCATGAATCGTCTATGCCCCTCACTCCCAATTTTTACCACTCTGCCTTGTAGAGTCCTAAAACTGATGTAAATTATTTTGAATCTTCAATGTATTCATAAAACCATAGCTTTTCATTCTTCCCTTAAGTAAATCTGCCCTATTTTTCTCTCAAGAAAATCACTGTTATTGTTCATAATTCTTCAACAGCCAAAGCATCAGTTGGTCTGAGTGGTATTTTCCTAAATCTGCATTGGGAAAGCTGGATGATTTAATTTTTATCCTTCTAAAACATTTGTGCCAGGCATGGTGGTGCATGCTTGTAATCCCAGTACTTGGAAGGCTGAGACAGGAGAATCACAGGTTTGAGGACAGCCTCAGCAAGTAGTAGTGAGACTCTCATCAACCTAGAGAAACCCTGTTTCAAAATAAATATAAAATAGGGCTGAGGGTGTAGCTTGGAAATAGAAGGTCCCTGGGTTCAATCCCCAGTACCACACACACATACAAAAAGTAAACCTACTGCTATCTAACCTACTTCATTATTCCCTCCCTCCCTTCCTCCCTCCCTCCCTCCCTTCCTTCCTTCCTTCCTTCCTTCCTTCCTTCCTTCCTTCCTTGTACTGGGGATTGAACCTAGGGGTATTCTAGCACTGAGTTACACCCCCAGCCCTATTTTATTTTTATTTTGAAACAGGTTCTTGCTAAGTTGCACAGGGCCTTGCTAAGTTGCTGAGGCTGGCTACAAACCTGCTATCCTCCTGCCTTAGCCTACCAAGTACTGGGATTGAATGTGTGAGCTAACACGCCCAGCAACTACTACTTTTCTAGATATATTTTATTATTTATTGAAGCTCTGGCATTTGGATAATGACTATTTACAATTCTACAGTTCACATCAACATTGGCTATTCCTTTTTAATGTACTTAAAAATAAAATCTCTGTAAATTATATTATGAAAGAGGTAATGAATACACAGCGGAACAAAGACCATAGCAGTACAGAAGAATTTCTAACCTGCTTAGTACAATGTCTTACAAATAAAAATAGATGAAATTTTCTTTTTATTTTTTCTATACTGATTGCTTTAAGGATGTTATAAAATAGATTCAGTCATTTATTGAATCATCAAACTTCAAATTAAATGGGCATGTTAAAATGTAAAATTGCTTTTATTCAAAGCTTCATGGCCAACTCAGAAACTTTGTACATTTTACTGCATTGAAATTTCTCTGATTTATGTACAAATTTTATATTTACCTAAAACCTTTCACGTTTTTAAAAGTATTACCTTATAAAGATGCTCTCTTATTTATTCTTTCCATTTTTCTTTATTTTTTTCTGTATCAGAGTTTCTGTGTTGGTATATTTCCCTTCTTGACTAATCTCCTGATAATAATTTACTTATGTTAAATGTCTACCAAAATTATTTATTTTGTTATTAGCTTGGAAGTTATCTACATGGATATGTAGTTATAAATTGACAAGTGTTTGTTTTTCCAGCACTGTGAAGATATGTCATTATCTAATTGCTTCTGGTGTTTCTTTTGAGAGGTTATCTGAAAATTAGTCATTTGTTAAAGCTATTGTAATGAAGTTAGGAATTTTATTATCTTTCATTTTTAGTGATATTATTATAAGGTAAGGATAGGTAAGGTATGTATTCACATACCTTGGTTGAGGTTGGTAAAGCTTCTTGAATTTGTGGCTTGATTTCTTTCATGATTTGGGGGTTTTTGTTTTTGTTTGTTTTGTTTTGTTTTGTTTTGGGCACTGGGATTAAACCCAGGGGTATTCTACCTCCAAGGTACACCCTTAGCCCTTTTTATTTTTTTATTTTGAAACATGATTTTGCTAAGTTCCTCAGGGTCTCACTAAATTGCTGAGGCTGTCCTTGAACCTGTGATCCTTCTGTGTCAGCCTCCCAAGTACAGGGATTACAAGTGTGCACCACCATGCTCAGCTCTTTTATGATTTTTGCAAAATAAATTCCAGTCATTATAAAATATTAATCAATCCCTATTTTATTTTTTACTGTTATATAATTAGTCTCACTTCTCTGTAGCACTGTCCACTCGAATATATGCCACAACAGAAAGTTCTCTTAAGCTAGGCATGGTGGCGCAGGCCTGTAGCCCTAGTACTTAGGAGGCTGAGGCAACAGGATCACAGGTTCAAAGCCAGCCTTAAAAACTTAGGATTTCAGCAACTTAGCTAGACCCTGTTTCCAAAAACAAACAACAACAACAACAACAAAAATAATTAGGGCTGGCTTTGTAGCTTGGAGGTAGAATGCCCCTGGATTTAATCCCTAGCACCCTAGCACCACAAATAAATAAATAAATAAATAAATAAATAAATAAATAATACATGAATGAAAAAAAAAAAACAAGATCTCTATCTGTAGCTTCCAATGTTGCAGCCACTAATTTCATGTGATTTGGGGGACATTTATAAGACTAGTGCATCCAAGAAACTGAATTTCAGTTTTCATTTAATTTTAATTAATCAAAAAAAATAGACAACACTAAGCTAATGGCTACCTATTGGGCAGTGCAGGGTAAGGGCGAAAGCAGTCAAAACTGTTAAGATAACAATTCTGGGCTTCTTTTTGGAAATCTCTCCACAATTATTCACTATTTTATTATCTGCCTGTTGCCTTCAAGTCGATTTAAAACAGCACTTTGCCTAGTTCTTTGATGCAGGTGTTTTCTTCTTGTTGTTTTGTTTTTTGAGCAGAAAGGTTGGTACATGTAAACGAATCTCCCATTTCCAGAAGCAAAAGCTAATTTTATTAATTATCTTCATGCACTTAATCATAAAATTAAACTTCTGTTTAGATTTGGATTTGGAGTTTATACTCTCTTTAATGGTTCCCAATTGACTCCTAGACCTCTAATGGATATTGAAAATTTGACTGCTTTTATGTGGCAAATATTTATAGCTTTAGAATTCTGTTTTCAGATTATACCTTTTATTTTTTCTCTTTTGTTTCTAAAATATATTTTTGCTTATAAATATTTTTGTTTATAAAAATAGCATAGAGTGCTAACATATATTTTAACTAGACATGATTCTAGAAATACCAGATATTGTGATTTGACTGATAGAATAGGAAGAGATATAATCTCATATTATCCATCGGAGACTGTTTCTAAGAATATCCCTATCCCCTCATTTTAAATAGTTGGTCAAATCAGCCCTAATATGATTTTTTCCACACATTAATATTGCTTTCATATATATTTTTCCTAGTATTTCTAATAATTGTATATTAGATTCACTCTTTAAAATATTACTTGTAATTCTATTATTATTTTAATATAATTATATGCATTATTTTTAGTGCTTATTTCCTTATTTTTCATGCCATTGTTATGCCATTCTTTGCAACTAATTTACTTACTTTTCAGGTAGAAACTCCTATCTTCAGTTAATTTTTTTCAGTTTTTTTATAGTTTTATACATCATATACACATTTTCTGGCTACAGAAAATTGTGGAGAAATTGTGCTTGCATCAGTTGTTTGTAGCAATTGTTTGTTTACTGACTTCTAAAAAAGGCAGTGTTCAAGACTATTTGGTAAGTTTTTCTCCAATTTTTGGCAGGTATCCACTTTTGTTGTGTGTGGGTTTATCTTCTTACGTGTTTAAAGAATGCTTATTCTATGTTTCAAAACACATATAATAATATGTTTTGTTGTGGAACTCAATGTATTAATTTTTCTTGAAATAGCCTGCCTATTTGACTTGTCATATTCAAATTCATTTTTGCATTTTAAATAATATCTGCACCTATTTTCAAGTCCAGACTGTTATATGAGCAGCAATATAAAAGGAGATAGGATTATTGAATACAGATGTGACTTTAGATATTTATTGTGAATTAAAAATGTTTTGCTACTATTAAAATGTATGTGTTCCCAGATTTTCTACATGAACTAAAAATATTAAATCTATATAATATCATATATTTAGCTGCCTTGATGTAGACAATACAGAGAACAAATGCAAAATAATAAATAAGGAAAATAATTTTTGAAAATTGCCATTTTTCATATTAAATAGTCTACTTTCCTTATGAAAGTATTTCAGTATACTTAAATAGAAGGTTCTATAAGTTGCATTAAGCCATTTAGGTTGCATAACTAATGCTCTTCCATTAAATTTTCTTTTATTGTTCTTGCATATATTTTCTTAAATTTGAAAATATAATTGTACTTTATCACTATATACTATCAAACAGATTTAGAGTTTATGATACAGATTAGTAGTAAATCTAATTTTGAAACTATATTACTGCATTAGGCAGGTATTTTTTTTCCTTATGATATGGATAATAAGCTTTTATTATTGATACTAAACTGAGAAATATGTTTCAAAACTCTCAACATATGAGAAATAATTATTCAATGGTGAAAGCAGAGAAAATTTAAGTATGGCCCACTTTTATATGTATATAGTTAATATTAATAACAGATTCGTTCACAAACCTCTGAAAGTTATTAATTCCCATCCTCTTTACTGAGCTGACATGTTGTAGGCAACTTCTAGATCTTTATAGGACTTGTAATAGTACCTCTTTGACTTTTCCAGAGCCTATCTATTAAGGGCTTTTATAGAGATATATACACAGATCTAAAAAATCTAAATATAGAAATGTTTCCCAGATTCTTTTTGCTTTTGCTTTGTGCAGTTTTGTTTCATTTTCCCTTTCCCCAGATGCCTCCCCCAACCCGCTTCCACTGTTCTACTGGTCTCTCCCTTCATTAACCTAAAGTTCTTTTTGTTTCCTATTTTCTCTCTAGCTTCCACATATGAAAGAAATCATGACCCTTGACTTTCTGCTACTGGCTTATCTCACTTAGCATAATACTCTCTAGTTCCATCCAGTTTCCTGAAAATGACATCATTTTGTTCTTTATGGCTGAGTACAATTCCATTGTGTGTATGTATCACATTTTCATTATCCATTCATCTGTTGACAGACACCTAGGTTGGTTCCATAGTTTAGCTACTGTGAATTGTCCTACTATAAACATGGAGCTGGATATGTCACTATAGTATAATGACTTTAATTATTTGGAAAGATACCAAAGAGTGGCATAGTTGAGTCGTATGATGGTTCCGTTGCTAGTCTCTTGAGCAACCTCCATACTGATTTTCATAGTGGTTGTACTAATTTACAATCCTACCAACAGTATATAGGAGTTCCTATTTCCCCACATCCTCCCCAGCATTTATTATTGTTTGTATTCTTGATGATTGCCATTCTAACAGGAGTTAGATGGAATTTTAGCGTACTTTTGATTTGCATTTTCCTAATTGCTAGTGATGTTGAACATTTTTTCATATATTTATTGGCTATTCATATTTCTTCTTTTGAGAAGTATCTATTCAATTTAATTGTCAATTTTATGGGGTGTTTTTAGTGTTATGTTTTTAAAGTTCTGTCTATATTCTAGATATTAATCTTTTATAAAAGGAGTAGCTGGTAATGATTTTATCCCATTCTAAAGACTCATTATTGTTTGCTGTGCAGAAGATTTTTAATTTGATGTACTTTCATTTTTTTTTTGTTTATTTACTGCCTTCATTAGCCCCTGAACCTATCCTGGTGTTGGCATTTATAATTCCATTTTAATATTTACCTTTTTCTTTGCTGAACTCTAAACATCTATGGTTAGTATTTCTATGTGTGTGGTACTGAGTATTGAACTCAGTGGGTTTCTACCACTAAGCTACACCTGAGTCCTTTTCATTTTTTATTTTGAAACAGGTTATCAATAAGTTATGGCATGCTGGCCTTGAAAATGCAATCCTATTCTCTCAGTTTCCCATGTACTGTGATTGCAGAGATGCCACATTGAGCCTAGCCTTCCTTTTCTTTATCTTTTACTCCTTGCAAATGAAAAAGAAGAATACAGTCAAGCTTTTATAATTATTATTAAGTTTAATATGATTCATAATTCTATAACATGTTACTTATTTTGAGTAAATATATATATATATAACTCCATACTATATAGATTTCTGAAGAAATTCATACTGTAATTATGAATTCAGAAGAGTATATTTTTAGATAAAGAAAATAATCTTGATATTTAAGTTTACAAATGGCAAATTTATTCATTAAAATACTGTTTTACTTTTCTCAGAAA
>PVJS01005523.1:0-63827 GCA_004027185.1 Glis glis
TAAGTTTGTGTATGTACATCCTGTGCATTAGGGTGTTTCCCTCTTCCCCTTTCCCATCTTCGTCAATTAGGCCATCTTCTTTACTCATCTAAGGTTTTCTCCATCTTTTTCTGGAGTCCTTCCTATGCCCTATTCTCCCTAGCTTCCGCATATTAGGGAGAGCATCTGACTTTTCACTTTTTGTGACTGACTAATCTCATTTAGCATAATGTTCTCTAATTCCATCCATTTCCCTGCAAATGACATAATTTTGTTATTAGGTTTTGTCATATTCTAATCACTCTTTCTAATACAGTACCTAACATACACTAAGAAAAGGTGTATCAACTTTGAGTCACCTTATAAAGTATATGGAATTTCTTTTGTGAAAGAAAAAGAAATTCTGTGTGTCATAGTCACATGCATCCTTTTATTGGTATGGCATTGTTACCTCCCCGATTTTGTTTTATCATAGCCCTCCTGCATTCTCATATATTCGTAATATATTTCAATTTAGGGTTCCAAAGGGTGCAGAGGATCTATAGAGACTAGAAGACTGAATAGAAATTTGCTAGACAAAGCAAGGACAGTGGCAGAGAGGAGGTATGGACAGGGTGATCCCTGTGTTGAATTGCACAGCTTATGGGGGTTCAGTCAGCTCTCTGAGGTGTCTTGTGAAGTTCAGCTCATAGCTTTGGCATCTCATGCAAAGTCACAAGAATGAGAGAGGAAGTCTAGGTTGGAGCCAGTGTGTAAAGGGCCATGCATACCACAATAAAGTATTTCAACTTTACCCTGAGAGACATCTTAAAACCTGATATCACTCTACTAGCTATGTAGATGGTTTAGAAATGAGAGTCCCTGGGTCAGAGACCAGTTAGGAGACTAGTACCATAGTTCAGTTCAGAGATAAAGAGGACTTGCAATAGAATGGAGACATTGGTAATAGAGAAAAGGAAAAGGCTGACAAACTGGTTTATAGGTAGACTCCAAGAAACCCTCAACAAGACTTGGAGGCCAATGTGATGTGGTGTGGGTGGTGTGGTTAGGGATACAAATGCATTTAAGATCACTGTCTGAGAGCTTTGTTTGTTGCAAAGAACAAAAATCCATTCAAGGTTACCCAAGAATTAGGACATGTTTAAAAGATAGTACATTAAGGAATCTGTATACAGAGATATGAAAAGAAAGAAAAACTGGACTAAGATAACTATCTTGGCAGCTACAGAGATATGGTTTTCTCTCTTTGGTGGCATATTTGCTTTTCTGCTTCTCTCTACTGACCACCTTTATCTGCTGACTCATAAATCATATATTTTCTTTCCCATAAATCTTTAGCTTGTACTTAGTTACCATCCCAGGGCTAGTTCAACATAATCAGCTCTAGAACCCACAGCCAATTCTGTTTTTCACTTCATATTCCTGAGAGATATTTTTTTTGCTCAATTTGTATTCTCAAACTGGCCTTCTCAAGTCATAGGCTTGGAACAGAGTAGGCACTGGATAAGTATGTGTTAATGATGGATGTTACATTAACACATGAAGACCACGTGTAGTCTGGGGTGGGTGTGTCATAGCAAATACAGTGTTTAATGAAATTAAGGATGTGAGCAAGCATCTCTGGATTAAGGTGAGCAGAGGCAGGACTTGATGGCTTCTGACTTAGGTGAATGTCTTGGTAGTGATGTACTTATTTAACTAGGAAAAAGAAAAACACAAGAGGCATTGCAAGATTGATAAGACAGAGAATTTGGCTATGCATTTCATTTGGGAGCAACTCTACTTGAGGTTCTTATTGTGTATCTAGGAAAATATTCCTAGTGAGCATTTGAAAAATACTGTTCTTGAGTTTAAAAGAAAGACATTGTATATGGAGATAAAGATTTAGAAATCATCAATGTAGAGTTGATTCTTAAAACCTTGGTGGTGGAAGGATTCCACAGGAGAAACTACATAGAAGATTGAGTACAGATTTTGGGGAATGGCTTTAATGTTAGGTCAGTGGTTCTTAGTCAGGGTTGCTTAACCACATCATCTTGAGGTTTCAAATTATATAAATATGAATTCCTGAGTCTCACAGATAGTTTGGCTCAGTAGGCTTATATATTTGGAAAATATACTCAAGTGATTCTAATGCACAGTTCTGGTTAATTTAAGCTCTTGGCAGAAAACGAGTCAGTCAGAAATCTGAGAAAGCAAGAGAGAAAACCAGAAAGTATTGTGCATATCAAAAGAGAAGATAATTCACTGCAGGGAGTGGATAAACAGTTTGACACAAGGTTCAGGTTCAATGAGTACTAAATGAATATATTGTATTTGGCTATGAAGATTTCATTGAGTAATAGCTTTTGCTTTCTCCTTCAACTATCCCCTAGTTCTTATTTCTCCTATATTTTCTTTAGGAAATCATAAAAGAGCTCATCAAATTCTTTGTCAAACTTCTGATATATCTTGTCTAAACTATTACTCTTAACCTATGATAATATATGGTATAATATACACGCATATATATAACATATATATCATATACAGATATATACTTCATAATGGCGCTTTTCTAGAATTTTATTTTAATAATGCATTTTAGAATCTTTCTAGGATTTAACATCTAGCCTCCATTTATTATAGAATCTATATTCTTCTTTTAAAGTGATTCTGATATATCTTTGTTACATTCATAATGTCTTAAGAGTAACTAATTTGATGATCTCATACAAGGGTTTACCCAGTAATTTATGCTATAATTTATCTTGTCAGAGACTTTGAAGCCATTGGGAGGACTAGATACTTAAAAATTCTAAACCTATATTTTAGAATTCTAAACTAGTAGTTTGTGAGCTGCATATAGCATCCAGGTGTTGTATTTGGATCCCATAATTTTTAAGTTTTTTTTTTTCTAGTGTTGGGGAATCAACCCAGGGACTGATGCATGCTAGGCAAGTGCTCTAATACTGAGTTTCTTGCCCAGCTCTGATCCTATAATTTTCTTTTTATTTATTTATTTATTTTTTTGCAGTACCGGGGATTGAACGCAGGGGTGTTCTACCTCCGCGCTATGCCCCCGGCCCTATTTTTTCTTATACTTTATTTTGAGACTGGGTCTCACGAAGTTGCGGAGGGCCTCACTAAGTAGAGAGAGTGAGAGAGAGACAGGGAGAGAGAGAGAGACAGGGAGAGAGAGAGAGACAGGGAGAGAGAGAGAGCGTGCGTGAGCTGAGACTGGCCGCAAACCCGGATCCTCCGGTCTCTGCCTCCCAAAGTACTGGGATTACAAGTGTGTGCCACCACGCCCGGCCTTGATCCTATAATTTTCTAAAAATTAAATTAATCAAGAGTTAACTAGAATGGCAGTTAAATATCTTTAAAATCCAAGATTTTTCGGCTCATGTTAAAAATCAAGAGATCTTCCAACAATGGGCCCACAGTCTTACATGGCAACAATCGATTAAAACTTAGACCCTTCAGTTCTTACATGTGACTCATTTGTGTCTGACCCTTCTGGGCAGAAAAATTGGACACTGTTGTTCTAGACGATAAGCTCCTCAAGATCAGAGCCCATAACATGCTCTATTATCACTTAAATCAATAGTTGACAGATAGTAGGTACTCAATGTTTTTGCTTACTGAATTTTGACTCTTGAGCTAGAACTAGGCTTCATTTGTTTTGTTCTAATATATCTGGCCATGGAAATCATTCTCACTGAACAAAAAGTCAAGCAAAAGCAAATGGGTTCAACCATGATTACACTTTGACATTTATACATTACATGAGCAGTTCTCATAATAGGCCTATACTGTTTGATTTTCTTACTGTGAATGGCATTTTCAAAACCGTCCCTTAAATCACTCATTTGAAAAATATTAGTGAGTTTTCTGTGCAATAAGCTTGAGAAAAATACATTGAAAACAGTTAAATAGATTTTTGGCACTAATGGGCTTCTCAGTCTTAAATATACTTTTGTTTAGCATGAACATCAAAGAGGGGAAATACCAGATAAAGCATTTGAAAATGTATTCACTCGTTCATTCAACAAATGTTACTGAAGGCCTACTATGTGCCAGGTACTACATTAGGCATCGAGAACACAGCAGTGAACAAAAAGGGCTCCTGGCTTCACGGTCTAGTTGGCCATGGAATCCCCTCACTCAAAGACAGTAGTTTGGAATATGCTGTTGTGGATATGAGCATAAAGAACATTTGGTATTCTTTAGTGGGGTTATTTTTGTCAGTTTTAGCTTGTTTTATTTTCAGACCTCCTTAAGAATAATAAGTGTTTCCCACTACCTTATTTTCCTCCCTAAATATATGTTCTTTACATCCTTAAAATATCTGAGCTCATAATTTTTAGCCATTCTGGAAACTTAAGTTAAACAATGTGATGTTGTAAGTGGCCTAAAAGAACAGTTTATGTGAACACCACTTAGTTGGGACAAAGTGGTTGAGCGTCCCAAATATGAAAATCTAAAATGCTACAAAATCTGAAACATTTTTGAGTGCAGATGTGACATCATGAGTGGAAAATTTCATACCTGACCCCAAGGAACAGGTTGCAGTCAAAATGCAGGTATACTAAACATACTGTTTAAAGTTACCATAAACTGTGTGTATAAGATGTATATGAAACATAAGTGAATGTTGTGTTTAGACTTGGGTCCCATCCCCAACGGATCTCATTATATATATATGCAAATATTCCAAAATCTGAAAAATTCTGAAATCCAAAGCACTCCTGATCCCAAGCATTTTGAATAAGGGATACTCAACCTGTGTCTGTTTTTATTTTTTAAAGATACCTTTATTGGTGCTGTGTAACCATACATCATATTGAGGTTTAGTGTGGTAGAAGCATACAGGTACAGAGCACCCTGGTGTGTCTTTCAATAGAGATTTTTTAAAGGTTTTTTCACAATCAGCTAGAGAAAAGTAGCCTCCTCTGCAAAATAGATACCAGACAATTGTTGCACAGATGCAATGAAATTAATAAGCCCAGATGCCTTGAGAGAACCAGCAGTCAAAACAACAACAGCAATAAAAATACTCAAAATATAAAATCTGGGGAAATCTATTTCTCTTAAGCTAAGAAAAATATAAGAAGACAGGCAAAAATATTTTCCTCATTTAAATGTGGAAGCTTATAATACAAGTTCACTGTTTAATTAAACAGATAATCTGCCACTTGCTTTCTTGACATTTAAATATTGCATTTCTATCTCTACCATGAGGGAGAGACCTGTGCTGCCAATATTGTTGCTGAAATAGTTAATATGTTTTAATTTTTTGCTGTGAATTCTACTCAAAGTATGAAATACTTTATAAATTAAACATTTATAGCTATGGTTACATTAAAATCTCAATGAAGACGATCCTCATCCATAGATGAATTTCACTTCCTATTGGTGATTGTTGCCCATTTTATTAATGTCTGTTTGACAAAAATTCCACTAATCTAAAACATCTTAATAGATTAGTAGAATGTTTTGAAATCTTTCTATTGATACATATTAGCTATGTATTAGGTTTACTGGAAATTTGCATAGTTAATACATACAGTGAAAGCACTTGATATTTCTTATATTGAACATAATGAAAAAGTAACTTACTTATTTGCTAACCTTTTTCTAAAACTTGAAATCTATTCTGTATTATAAAGGAAAATATTTGGTATTTTATGGACCTTTGCTCTGAATTGGATAGTTGACTTGTTTCGGTTTTTTAGAAGGGCCAAAATTATTAATGATACATACTAAATTATAAAATGCCTCATCCTATTTCAAATACAACTGAAATAGTTTATACATTTCAATTACGTGTTCTTTCAAAATGCCTTGTCTTAAAAAAAAAGCCTATGATTAGTTAATATGAACTGAGTCATCTGATAATGAGACCAGGCATGAACTGATTATAACTCGGCTCTTGAAACATTAAATTTATTGTTTTCTATATTAAAATAATGATGAAAAGAGCAAAGAATAATGTTTGAACAGTTGTACTTTTATAACAGTAAAATTTCTTGCTTCTTGATTAGTTTATTAGATTAAATCAACTTTGTTCATATTTTGTCTTTGAATTCTTTCATTAAAATCTCTAGTCTTTTAAATCTAGATATCTTTGCTTGTCTCATTAAAATCAGTGGACCCAGCCAGGCGTGGTGGCACACACTTGTAATCCCAGTACTTGGGAGGCTGAGACCGGGAGGATTGCAGGTTCATAGCCAGCCTTAGCAACTTAGTGAGGCCTTCTGCAACTTAGTGAGACCCTGTTTCCAAATAAAGAATAAAATAGGGCTGAGGGTGTGGCTCAGAAGTAGAATGTTCCTGAGTTCCAGCCCAAGTACCACAAAAAAAGAAAAAAAAATTGTGGACCAAAGTACAAATTCCCTTAATTAGCTTAGTGTGGATTTTCCCCCTATTTAATTTCCCCTACGTCTTTACCCCAACAAAGCTATTTCTCATTGCCCCCTCTTTTGCATGCATTTTAGATACACCTGTGAAGCAAAGGTTTGGGGATGAGGCCCAGCACTCACTGTTGTATCCCTTCTGAGGAGCATCTGTCTTTCCATTGTTGTTAATGGTTGGCATTAGAGGGGCTGCTCATAGGTTAACATCTTCAATAATGAAGCTTGTAATCTTTGGAGCATGTTATAAGAATAGAAAAAGAAAGAGTTGAAAAACTCCTACTAATGTAGTATAGAAGATAAAACTATTGATTTTCCAAGAGTTTCTTTAATCTGTAATGCATTTCATCATTAGTGCATGCTAAAGAAACAATAGGATCTTACAGTCACTCTAGGTAGTTAGAAGTAAACTACTACTTGAATAAATGAAGTTCATTTACTCAAAGATTAAGACAGTGTAATTCATAAGACTTTATTTGCTATGCTATCATCTCATTGCATTACATTTTTTTGTCTATAAAGAATAGAAGTTTTGCCAGGTGGGGTGGTGCACACCTGTAATACCAGTACTTGGGAGGCTGAGAAAGGAGAATCGTAGGTTCACAGCCATCCTCAGCAACTTAGCAAAACCCTGTTTCAAAATAAAAAATAGGAAGGCCTGGGATATAGCTTGGAGGTAGAGTGTTCCTGGGTTCTTTCCCCAGTACCAAAAACAAAACAAAAAACAAAAATAAATTGGAATAAAGGAAAAAAGAAAGAAGAGATTTTGAAACTTGTAAACTGTTTTATAAGTTTCAAAATTTAATTTACATTTTAATTTATTTGAAGGTTAACTATATACTTACAAGACCCCAATAAATGTTCTCATCATTTATGCCTGAGCATCTATTCATACAGTTCTCTTAGCTGCATCCCCAACTGTATGCCCATTCTGAGACAATGAAATAGTATTTGTTTCTTTTTCCCCACATAAATAAATGAATGCTTTGATAGTCACTTACTATGTAAGAATTCTGTATTTATTTTAGAATTAATAAATAAGAAATCTAAATCTCTCCCAATAAAAGGTGGAAAGTGTCAGACTTGTCTCAGCACCAAATGATCACAAGGCATGTGATGCAGGGACACATGTTAGAGGGAGGAATGAGAGAATGAGCCACTTGCCTTGACCCCAGTATTTATTAACCTTTGTAATGCTGTGGCCCAGTTGTGCTCTCTCAGTGACAGAGCCAATATAGAACCCTGGTGATGGTTACAGGGTTTGGCAACAGTGTCTGGAACTGGGGTAATGTTCCCAAAAATTTTAAGTAAGAAGAAATGAAACTGCTCAAGCCTGACCCGTTCTGATAAGAGCCAGTATAAACACCCTGTGAAGAGCATTTTTCGCATTTTAATTTATTTGAAGGTTAACTATATACTTACAAGACCCCAATAAATGTTCCCATCATTTATGCCTGAGCATCTAGTCATACAGTTCTCTTAGCTGCATCCCCAATTCCCGTTTCTGTCTAATGAAATCAGACCCATTTGTTCAAGCTGAGGTTAAATGTTGTCCTCCGCTCTGTTTGTTCTTACACTCTTTTGTTTTGCCTCTATCATTAAGTTTCACACCTCACTTTATTTTTTTTTTACATTTTTATTTTTTTTACGGCACTGGGGATTGAACCCAGGGGCATTCTACCTACGAGCTATACCCCCAGCCCTATTTTTTAGTCTTTTTATTTTGCAACAGGGTCTCACTAAGTTGCGGAGGGCCTCACTAAGTAGCTGAGGCTGGCCGCGAACCTGGACCCTCCGGTCTCAGCCTCCCAAGTACTGGGATTACAAGCGTGCGCCACCACGCCCGGATCACGCCTCACTTTATATTGTGGTAATTATTTGTCTTTTTCCCTCATTTGATTTTAAGAGTCTTTTGTGAGGCATCTGCCTATTTGCTTTTAATACAGAGTGTCTAGCACAATATATTGAACATATACTAAGATGCATATATCAGATAGTTAAGACATATTGTAGGTTGAATTAACTATGAATCAAGTCATCAGGGCTTTATTATATACTTAATATTTGCTTATTGTGTTAGTTAGCTTTCTATTATTGTAATAAAACACCTGAAATAATCAACTTAAAGAGAGAAAAGGTTTATTCTGGCTCACATTGTTGAAGATTTCAATCAGTGGTCAGTTGGCCCATTGCTTTGGGGACCGTAGTGAGGCAGCACATCATGGTGGGAGTGCATGACAGAGGAAACCCTTGCCTCATGGCCAGAAGCAAAAGAGACAGAGAAGAAGGGCCTGGGGCCCCATAATCCCCTTCTAGGGTATGTCTCCAGTGACCTAAGACCTCCCACTAAGGCCCCACCTCTTAAAGATCCCACCACCTCACAGTAGCGCCAAGCTGAGGACCAAGCCTTTAACATGGGCCTTTGAGGGGCGTTGCAGATGCAAACTACAGCATTTACCTAATCCATGCGCAGAGCAGAGTAGCCATTTCAGCACTGTGAGGAGCTGTTTCTAGCAGAAGCCTAAGGCTCCCTTTGTCTCTCCTTCCTTCTCTTCCCACCATATGCTTTCTCTATTCAGCTCAAGGAGGAAGTGGATTGTTGTGATCGGTCCCATGAGGGACCCTGGTTCTAATGATGAGGCTTTCCTCTTTTTAGAAAGTTTCTCCTGCCCTCTCAGGAGATTTGAGTAGTAAAATGTCACTATGGATTTGCTTCCTGTGGGGAAGAGTCCTTGGATGTCTCTCTTTCCTTTCATCAGCTAATGGTGAGAGAGTAAGGTTGTCCTCCCTAGAGTGGCACCTGTGCTGTCTCTTAGCATATCTCTGATTTTTGCTAGCTGTTAAGATTCTGAGGACAGGTGCCAGAGAAAATCTCACATTAGAAAGTGTTGGATTACTCCAGGCATGGTGGTGCACGCCTATAATCCTAGTACGTGGGAGGTTGAGACAGGACGATCGCAGGTTTGAGGACAGCCTCAGCAAGTAGTGAGACTCTCATCAACCTAGCTAGACCCTGTTTCAAAAAAAATATAGGACTGGGGGTGTAGCTTGGAGGTAGAATACCTCTGGGTTCAATTCCCAGTACCAGAAAAAAAAAGAGTTGGACTATATAAGCTCTGCTGTAAATTTTGGGAGAAATTTGCTGTAGCTTGCTATTTCTACTGCCTCCAGCCTACACAAAAAGACTTATTTGTATGCTCTCAAGTAGCTCACTGGAGAATTTATTGCAGTCTGAAACCAAATTTCTAACTTGTAATGAAGTGTCCCTTTATTCTGCTTTGTGCTTAGTGCATATATTGTACAAGGAGCCCTGTAACAGAGAGGCGGCATGTTGGTGTCAGATACCTGGGCCATAGCCATGTATCTTAACATGCATAAATCTCCATTGCCATGTCCATTTTGAAATACTTTAATTAAGGCAGAATCCACTGCAGCTGGGACAAGCATATCTGGCAGTCAGAATTAACTTATATGTAAAAATGAGAATGTTTTGTAATTTATAAAGTTCTGTAACATAGTACTATCCATATTTGTGTAGAGAGACTCCTCTCCACTCTAAGGCTGTTCTGATCTTTGTTTCCTTTGAGAAGTCAATTTGTAGCTTTGTTGAACCCTTGTCTGTAGCTTCAGCATTCCTTCTATGCTCTAACTTGCCCTCAATCTTTGTTTAGGTTGTTTTTTCTGTCTAAAATAGTCTTTACCAGCGTCTCAACTTGATGAATTCTACGTGGTGTTCACTATTCAACTCTGGCATACATGGTCTGGGAAAATCCCTTTCTCCTGGCTCATACCCAACCCCCTGCCACATACAACCCTCCACATACAAACCTGCATAAACAAACACCAGCTTTCCTCCCTGCACTCAGCACCTCTTGTGCATGTATCCATTATAGAATTTACCACATTCGACTTGTAATTTTTGTCTCATTCCCTACCCCCTGCTACAGGGTGGATTCCATTTAGATATACTGCATCTTCCTCCACTGTCTGTTCCATTAGTATGTGTTTTTCAAAATGCTCAATACATAAAACATTTCACTTAATTCTTGTTTAATGAATACATATTTAGACAATAGAGACATTAATGTGGGTAGGAATGGGTGGATCCGTTGTCGAGGAAAGCTGGGTTATGAGAGAGGAGTAGAGTGTGCATTAACATTTCAGGAGGGGGAGCATTCACAGAGACATAAGGTAGGATGGGAAAAGACAGAAAGGCAAATGGCATTGATGGAACAGCACGTAGGAAGTGCAGAAGACTGAACAGATCTGTGCTTTCAAAGAAGCCTGACGGGTTGAAGAATTAGTCTTGAATCAACAGGAAATAGAAGTTCATAATTTGAAGATTTGAATTATCTGTCAGTGAAATATGTGGATTGACAGAAAACCTAGAATTATGAGTGACCATGGTAGGATTATATGAAAAAGGGGGAAATGAAAGAGAGTTGTAAGGGGAAAAGGATAAGTATAATTTGTTGTGTTATTATTTAGAGAGCTATATGAAGTATATTAATATTCAGTGTATATTTTTGTAGTATTTTTTTGTTTCCTGGAGCCTCCACCAATTCTTCTCTAAGTGCCCATTCAAGTAATGACTTGTCTATATATACCACTCTATTCCCATATGGTTTTTAAGAAATTTTAATACATTTATATCTTTGGTAAGATTATAAAAAGAATATATAAATTCATATATTTTCTTCTTTAACATGATATTCAGCTAATTGAAAACTACTCACTGAAAGCATAAAGTACAATTAAGTATATATTTAAAACGTATAAATGATAACATTTTTAAAAAATATATAATTATCTAAAATTTGATTATAGACTAAAGTGATGTATGATTTTTAGGATTTTCAAAGCTATTTACACTTTTTTTGAGGTGCTGTGGGTTGAACCCAGGGCATCACAGCATTAGGCAAGTGCTCTACCACTAGGCTTTGCCCCCAAACCCACTATTTATACTTTATTGATCAAATCCTATTTAAGAATTAAATAATATTAAATAATTTCTTTCTTAACTTGAAGACAAATGTTATTTAAAGATTATTTGCATAAAGAATATGCATACATGTTACTTCACCGAAACATTACGACCAAATGAAAGTAGAATTAATTCACAGGCTGAGAAATACCCGGTCTTTCAGCCTTGTCTCCTCAGCCATCCATTCCCTCAAAAAAGCAAATTTGGTACAGACACAAAAGAAAAATGTACTATTAAAATGCAATTCAGAAGTGATAAAAGCTGGGCGCACGGCAGCCGGCACACAGCACCTCCTTTGTATACTCAGGGACATTGGGGATGCATTAATTTTTTTTGTGTGTGATGTCCATCCCATGTGCAAATTAGCACTGGAAGGACCTTAATCTATCTTATATGAGAGCTCTTTTCCCAAGAGCAGATGTAATCTATGCTTCTGCAACTCTGTAAAATTCAAAGCTCTCTATTTTTTATTTGTTTTTATTTAAATATTATTAGAAAACATTTTCTTAAGAAAAATATTAAGGTGTTTTTAAATGTCAGAAAATATACAGAGATGTATGAAAATTGATGAAATAATGCTCCTTTCCTAAGTTTATTATTTTTCAAGGAAATTAATAAACACAACAGCAAATAGTTAATTTTCAACTGAATTTAGATTTAAAAACCCTTCTTTGGTCTTAAATAAATAAGATAACATGCGTGAAAATTTTGGCTTATAGTAATAGCTCAATAAATATTTGTTGAATTTCAACTTTATATTTTCAGTCATAATTTCAAAATTTCTTTCTCAGCATAGTTTATATATACATATATATTACATAGTATACATATAATTTATATATCTTATATATAAAGCATAATTTATATATAAATAATATATATTTCCCAGAGCTTATTCTTTTATTTTTTTTTTTCGGTACTGGGGATTGAACCCAAGGGCATTCTACCTCCAGCTACATCCCCAGCCCTATTTTTTATTCTTTATTTTGAAACAAGGTCTCATTAAGTTACAAAGGCCTCACTAAGTAGCTGAGGCTGGCCACAAACCTGCAATCCTCCTGTCTCAGCCTCCCAAGTACTGGGATTACAAGCGTGCGCCACCATGCCCAGCTGAGCTTATTCGTTTTTACAAATGTTCCTTTTATTTAAAAAATTCCAACTCTTATTTCATTAATTCTCGTTTATAAATGTTTCTTTTGTTTTTTTTTTAAATTCCAGCTGTTACTTCATTAATGCCATATCTCCTTTGACTTTATTTATTGAACGTGTCTGAGTTTACTCTTGTTTCCTGCATTATGATGTCTGTTTCCTCTAGGTTATCTTTTATGTTTAACTTTTCATCTTCCCTTCATGTTGATCTTCCCAATTAGTAATCCACTCTCAAATATATATTAAAAAGGAGACTCTAAAAACTAGGTCAGAAGCAGTGTGTGAGAGTGATTGCAGTGTGATGTGACCTTTTAATTAAGATATCCTTAAACGTTGAGACTTGAACTCACATTCCTGGGAACTCGCTGTGTCTTTTGAGAAGATATGACTAGTCTCTTGAATGATACAAGAGGTGATCAAGGGAAGAGTTCAGGGAGTAGATTGTGGAATAAAATCGTTTAGTTCCATCTGGCCTTCTGCTTTGTCTGTTTTTTCTTGAGACCAGGAAAAATTCATCTAAGAATAGGCTATTCTTATCCCTATCACTGTTAACTACGTTATGTTGTGTGATTACAATGCACCAATAAAACTATATAAAAATGAAACAAAATTTAAATAGAAAAATAAATAAGTACAATGTTAAAGGAAAAAAGACAATAAATAATAATTTTTAAAAAAAGAACAGGCTCGCCGGGCGTGGTGGCGCACGATTGTAATCCCAGTACTTTGGGAGGCAGAGACCGGAGGATCCAGGTTCGCGGCCAGCGTCAACACTCTCTCTCTCTCTCTCTCTCTCTCTCTCTCTCTACTTAGCGAGGCCCTCCGCAACTTCATGAGACCCGGTTTCAAAATAAAGTATAAAAAATTGGGCCTGGGGTGTAGCGCAGAGGTAGAACACCCCTGCGTTCAATCCCCGGTACCGCAAAAAAGAAAAAGAAAAAAAAAAAAACAGGCTCTTCATATGGACACATGGATGGCACAAGGACCTGGGAGTTTACTCCTTACATAAACCTTTCATCTGTTTTCAGCTTGATTCCTCACTCTTACTTTCTGTAGCTTCAGTTCCTGAGATTTTCCAGGTTCTGCAGAACACAGTGCTTTATTTCTCTGTGTTGTGGTGTTGGACATCAAACCCAGGACCTCATTCATGCTAACAAACACTCCATCATTGACCTATACTCCCAGCACAAATTTCAATTTTCTTAACTCTCCTCTGTTATTTGGGAATTTGCAATCTTCTTCCTACCTGCCAAAAATTTGTTGTGATTTCCATCTGCTGTTTCTTATCTTCTGTCCTCTTCCTTTTTTGTGGAGTTAGAATTTTTTTTTTTAATTCTTTTACTCTTATTTCAGTGGGTTCTGCTGAGGGATTTGAGCAATTTACCAGGTTACACTAATAGCATGTCACAATCTTAGATATTGTTTGAGAATTTGAGCGGGTTTTAAAAGTTTGCTCTTAGCTGGGCATTGTAATGCATGTCTATAATCCCAGTACTTGGGAGGCTGAGACAGGAGGATTGCAGGTTTGAGGCCAGCCTCGGCAACCTAGCGAGACCTTGCTTCCAAACAAAAAATATAAAAAGCTCAGAGATAGAATACCCCTGAGTTCAATCCCCGCTACCACACACACACACACACACACACACGCACACACACAAGTTTGGTCTTGTGTTGACCATACTAATACCTAAAAATAATAACAATTATGATGATGATGATAGTGGCTAACAGAACATGTTACTTCTTCTACTTCTACTTTTGGCACCACTGGTTTTTATTGGACACTTGTTCTTTTCAACCTCCATGTTTAATTTTTTAATTTTTATATATATTAAGTTGTTCATTTTTTATAACAACCCCATATGGGGTTCATAGAGAGCAAGTAATGATTCATAGAGATCAAGTAATGATAAAGGACACAGCTGGCAAAGGCAGCTAAGATGTGAATACAGGTGTGGCCAACTCAAAAGCTCGGTATTCATAACCTCTACCAAATATGCCTTCACTTTGGGGTAATTTAAAATTTGAAGAAAATTCATTTCAATAAGAACCCCCTGGACCAGCTGTGTTTGGGGGGGCAGAATGCCATATTTATTTTTATTTTTTTATTTTTTTGGCAGTACCAGGGATTGAACCCAGGGGCATTCTACTTCTACCTCTGAGCTACACCCCCGGCCCTATTTTTTATACTTTATTTTGAAACCGGGTCTCACAAAGTTGTGGAGGCCTCATTAAGTAGCTGAGGCTGGCCGCGAACCCAGATCCTCTGGTCTCCACCTCCCAAGTACTGGGATTACAAGCGTGCGCCACCATGCCCGGCCTCAGAATGCCATTTTTAAATTGATTATTTTTATTTACATTATGAATTCATTATTTAACATTGTCTATATTTACAATATATTTGAAACCCAAAAATTCCATGAGGAAAATATAGTATCTCTGTTAGCAAAACAGGAAATGACGACTCGTAGACATCAGTAATACTGATATTTGATGGCAGAGGTTGAAAGGGAATTCATGTATTTGATTCCCCACCATGTATTATTTTCACTATACCACTTCTCCTAATTTTTTTAAAAATCAAATGTTTCTAGAAATCAAATTAAGAACATTACTTAAATATCCTTCCAGGTTTTTGCCATTTTCTTCCTACCATAAGAAAGAAAAATACACCCCATCAATGCATCTGTCAAGCAAGTACGGTCCTGAATCTTATGGGGAACAACACTTCCGCAGTGAAGATCCTAGAAAATGGACCTGTGACAAGGTGAGGTAACAAGACAGTTAAAATTGGTGTTCCTTTTAAAAGACTAAAAATGTACATTGATTATAGCAATATAAATATTCTCATCATAATTAAGACAGTCCTGACTACAAAATTCTTTATAGCTGTTTTATCTAAAGATGGTACAGCTGACCTATGTCAATAAGATTTAAACTGTTTTTGATTATCTTGTTCTTACATGTTTTATGAATATATGCCCTCTGATCAGTGGCATGGAACATTGGCTTTGGCATCTGACCAAGGTCCGGGCTTGCAGTGCTCTATCTCTGTGCGTATATATATAGGAAAACAGGAGAAAAGAAAGAGTTGCATGATATACAGATATAACAGAATTTACTATATACACTTAACATATATATGCATATGTGAAAACATGTATCATGCAGATGCATAAGGGGTACAGCACATGTATGTTTCATATGGTATATATGTAATGTATTTATGCTCATACTGCCAAAATACAGTACAATAGACTGTGTGGCTCAACAACAGACAATTATTTTCATGCAAGTCTGAAGGCTGGAAGTCTGAGATTAGAGTGCCAACATAGTCAATTTCTGGTGGGGCCTCTCTTCCTGGCTTTAGGCAGCTGTCATTTCTCTGTGTGGTCACATAAACTTTTGTTTGTAGGCAGAGAGAGAGAGAGCAGGCTGCCTTGTGTCTCTCCTTATGAGGGCACAAATCCCATCAGATCATAGCCCCAGCTTTATGACCTTATTTAACCTTCATCACCTCCTTGAAGGCCCTGTCTCCAATATAGTCATGTTGTGGGTTAGGGCTTCATCATACAAAGTTCAAGGAGACACATTTCAGTCCGTAGCATTCCACTCCTGGCCCCACAAAGCTCATGTGTGCTTGCATTCCAAATGCACTATTTCCATCACCACAGCTCCAAGAGGCTTATGTCAATCTAACTATCATCTAAACCATAGGAATATGATAAGGATGCCCCATTCTGACTGGAAGTTTTACCCAGAGCAAGAAGGAAAGAAAAATAAATAAAAGGCATCCAAATTGCAAAGGAAGAAGTAAAATAGTCTCTGTTTGCAGATGACATGATTTTATATATAAAAACTACAAGGACTCATCAAAAAATGTTAGAACTAATGAGTTCAGTAAAATTTGTAAAAATCAATGTGGAAAAATTAGTAGCACTTCAATACACTCACAATGAACTATCCCCAAAGAAATCACTATATAATGTTTTGTATCTAAAGATTTTTTCATTTAATTTTGGCTTAAATTAAAATGTTTAATAGGCCTAAACAAAATAGTGCATATGAATGTTCCTTGCAAATATTAAATATTCAATAAGGGTTTCAGAATTAAGAACATTATCCAGAAAACAAGGAAGAAAGCAAATAAATATTTCTTATCTGATGTCAGAATTTTTTAGCTCTTAAAAATGTTTCAACTGGGAAAACACCAAAACATCTTGTACTGTATGAGGTGAAAAGAGAAATTTCTTGCTGTCAGAAACCATAACTAGCCGGGTGTGGTGGCGCTCGCCTGTAATCCCAGTACTTGGGAGGCTGAGACAGGAGAATTGCAGGTTCCAGGACAGCTTCAGTAATGAAGGGAGACTTTCAGCAACCTAGTGAGACCTCATTTCAAAACAAAAAATAAAAAGGGCTAAGGATGTAGTTCAAAGGTAGAATGCCCCTGGATTCAATCCCCAGTACCCCCCCCCCACACACAAAAGAAACCATAACTTAGTTATAGTAAAATTTACACAGTTAAAATGGAGTAGCAAGTGACTCTGGAAAGGGACCTGTTGGTTCTATTAGTCTTCTGTCAGTGAAGATTCATTCATTTGCATATTACTTTCCAGAAGGGGTTTTAGGTATCTGACTAAAAGTCAAATACAATAAAGGTCCTAGTCTAGAAATAAAAACAGGAAAAACTACCTAAAATAAGAAGAGTTTGTATGCCCCAGAGTAAAGGGGGACCATTATTATGATGGTAAGTGCCTTGGGAATTTCAGCTTGTGGATGGCCAAGAAGACGACAACACAGAAATATCTTCATTAAGCCTGGAACAAAGACAAGGTCTTTCTTTACCAAACTAAGGAAAAAAATTTTAAGGACAATGTAAATATGGAATTGTGGAGAGGTAAGATGTGTTTGGGAGTAAGTTGTACCCTTCAGAGGGTAACTTTTTCATTTGCCGCTACTAAGTCTTTTTCTTTTTAATGCCTTCTAAAACATGAGTAATTCCATGGTGTAAGGAATATATTTACATATACATGAGTTGTTTGATCTGTTTCACCCTTAAAACCAATTGGCAAACATAATTGTTGTTGATAATGTCATTTTTTTAAAATTCCACAATCAAAGTGTTCCAGGCATTTTTTAACTAATATGCAACCATTCTGAATATAAGCCAAGTATGATTTTTAGTTATTTAATTCATATTTTGATGTACATAATGTCATCTCTATCTCATTTTCTATTTGACATAAACATTTTTGTTTTTATGCACCTTAACTGTTCTATTTAATTCAAGTGACTGTTCATTCCTTTAAAATAGAAATGATTTATTTTAGGACATTAAAGTCCTTCAAATAAGAAATATCTTTGTGCAAAACATTTGCTTCCTAAAATAACACAATATTTTCTGTTGTTTTATTGCAATAGATTCATTTTATACATTTCTACATATTCCAAGAATATGCATTTACCTCACTGAAAGAAGCAACTTCACAGGGAAAAAAATTTGATACTCACTAAAAGAAAAATAGTTTATTTAGGAGGAATCATTGTGTATCTCTGTATACTTTTAGAAAGTATACATAACTTAAAATTAACTGGAAATAATTATTCTCGTATGCCTTAAAAATTAAGGAGAGAAAAGTTGTAGGGATTCTTGAAATCTTCATAAATCATTGGTCCTCCCTAACTCTACACAAAACTACATAGAAAAGTACTACACAGAGTTTATATTACTCCCCCCTCCTTACCTTCCTCCCTTCCTTCCTTATTACTTCCCATCTTCCTTCTTATCTCTTCAAATAGCCTTATTAAATAAATAAATTATCCCTCCATGTGGCTAAATATAATCTTCCTACGATACAGAAATATTCATTTCATTGGTTATATAGATGAAATACTAGGATTATTAAAAATATTTTATATTTTGATTTGATATTAAGTGACCTGGCTGAGACTTGCACCCAATATGTTGCTTAACGTAGGCTTATTTTTCTTTACTTTCATAAAACTTTGGTTTTTTATCTTGGAAATTAGAAGCCACAACTTAGTCACTATTAGTGGATTAAAGATGGTCTTGGGGGGACTACAGTTAGGTTTAAAATAGCTAAGAAAGAAAGGACTGATGTGAAGTTATGGTACTTTTTTATTTATTTTTTTCTGGTGCTTAGTGTTGAACCCAGAGACATTGTACCTTCAAGCTACCTACCCCCTAGCCCTATTTTCTATTTTGAAATAGGGTCTTACTAAGTTCCTGAAGGTCTTGCTAAGTTGCTGAGAATGGCCTTGAACCTGCAATCTTCCTGGCTCAGTCTCCTAAGCACTGGGATGACAGGTGTGTCCCACTGCACCCAGCCGAAATTATGGTGCTTCTATGGAAAGATGAAGCATCCACACACATTTAAATGTACATAGATTTAGTTGAATGTGGTAGATTGATTCAGCTAAGAAACAGCTCAATTAAGTATATTTGGCTCCTAGTCTTCAACCTTTCCATTATGTTTTAAGATTGTCTAGATGGAGAATTTACTTTCTCTTTTATCATCTTTAGACATGGAAGTTATAGTTTTCAAATTATTTGTTAAGCACTTGTGTTGAAAAGGATCAGTTGGCAGACAATCAAATCATAATTAGATACACTTTCTCTAATCACATTCATATTAATTAAATCGATTGATATGTTATTTTTGTTTTTTAATGCTACTGATCTGAAGAGCACTATACAGTGAGATCACAAAGTCAGCAAATTGAGAGCAAATAATGCTATTTTTTCCTGAAAGTATGAAAATCAATAATGGAAAATAGCATATGTATAATTTTTCTTAAAAAGTGGAAATAAATAATAAAATAATTTACATATCATTTAATTTATTTGTATTTCTCTGATCTGTTTATAAATTGCCCCAAATTAAATTGCTAGACTCCTAAGTCTGTGTTTTAAATGGTCAACTTTTTAAATTTTTAAATTCTGGTAAATACTTTGTATTTATAAATTCTTTATTCTGCTGATCTCAATATTTAAAATAGAAGTGAAATTAACTAAGGAAAGCCAACCAGTCAGTCACTATTAATTTAATTTATTTGGATAGGTCTAAAAGAGTTGGACAATAAAAAATTCAGTGTACTAAAAACATTCTTTTGGTGTCAAAACATTCACATATGTTCATATTTACTGAAGCAGAAATGATAGTCTTAGGCCTTTATCTGAATTGGAATGAGTCTCCATATGCATTTTAGACAACTGATTTTAATGGAACTGTTTCATGTTTTTCCTTGTGTGCAAAATTCAGGAAGAAATTCCTAGGATGGTTCATGTTGATGAAGCTTTTCCTCGTATGCCTTATTATAGGTGAATTACAACAGTAGGGCAGTCTTTTTTTCGTTATTTTCACATGCATTTTGCTCCTAAACAGGATTTTATAAGCTACAAAGCATAAAAAATATCCAGTACTCCAAAGAATTAATTTAGAGAACCTAAGCATATTGCACAGAACATAAAGTTGACCTTTACTGTCTGTGGCTTTGGAATGGAGTGGGATGTGGAACACATCATAGATTTAATGTGGCACATCGTCGTCTGCAGAAACTTGGGTGGGACTGTGACTGCCTGCCCACTGCACCCGGTGATTGAATCTGCTGTCACCAGCATCCTGATAATAATGAACATTCAGCTTAACGACCGTGATTATGATTATCATAATTGATGCGCAAGTGCAGTGTGTGGGGATCATTACAGCTGAACTGTACAGCAGAGAAACATGCCTCAGTTAGGGATAATTTTACTTTTATGCATTGATTGGGATAAAATATGCCTTTCTATTTAAACAGACCAGCTTCATATAATTTTAAGAATCTTTCTGTACATGTTGATTGATGATTATGCACTCGCTGAAAAACATCCCCTTTCAGTTGTTTGTTTTGTGTTGTTTCGTTTCATTAGTAAATGTAAACAATTAAATAATTATGTGTAATTGAGGGAAAATATTTTGCTTATGAAGATGGCCTTTAATAATCAAATATTCAGCTGTCTGTCTCTCTCTCCCTCTCTCAATAAATCAGGGTCTGGAATTCTTCAGTTTCCTCCTCTTGATTGCTCTTGTTTGATCTTTCTGAGATTAGTAGGCTTCAGGAAAAGTACATATTTATATCAATTTTTATTATAAAGCTAGAGACACACTTGTATAAGCATGTATACATAGATATACTGTCTTCTATTATGCATTTAAGAAAATTGGGCAGAGCTAAACACTGAATTTTGTTATTTGTTAAAATAGTATTTAGCCTGTAGAATGGTTTAAATGCATAAGGTAAAGATATGTAAATTTATGCTATCTTTACTTCTTAACCACTGTTTTGCTTCTGATCAGTTTGTTACATTGTTTAGTAATTTTCAATTACAGTTTTAATAATTGCTGCCACAGAGTCTCTGGTTTGAATTTTAACTTGTGAATACAAATATGTGCAGTGATGTATCTGAGATTTTTCAAAAGATTAGATCTGACCATATTAGTCTATGATCATTAACCTAAGGGCCCAATTTGCATTTGACTCTAAAGTATTCCATTTGAGTGATAAACAAATACAATGGGACAGATTTGTTTTGTAAAGAAGCACAGTAAGCCATTAAAACAAAAACTTTTTATTTGTAACTACAGTGAAGTCTAAAATTGAGAGGTCTCTCCATCAGATTATTAATAATTATACAGCTCTAAAGAGACCATGCTAAGCATTTCCTCCGGAGTCTGTAGAATTTACGTTACCCCAGGTAAAATGCTTGTCCTACATGTGCAGCTGTATGCTGTGGTGGAGGACAAAATCTTTGTTTGACAGTGAGAGGTTTTATAGCTTGCCTATAAAATTTTCCATCTGAAAGTTTTTAGTCCAATGTGATTCATAAACTTATAAAAAGTCCCCTTTGAAGGTTTTAAGTCTCTAAAAATTCAACATGTGCCAATCTTCTCTGCAGTGTTGCTAATCTAGAATAAGGAGAATTAAATTCTTCATTTGACGATCACATAGTTATGTTTTCTCTGCACATGTCTTCAATTAAACTCTTTTTTTTTTTTTTTTTTTTTGCGGTACCGGGGATTGAACGCAGGGGCGTTCTACCTCCGCGCTACGCCTCCGGCCCTATTTTTTATACTTTATTTTGAAACCGGGTCTCACAAAGTTGCGGAGGGCCTCACTAAGGAGAGAGAGAGAGAGAGAGAGACAGGGGGAGAGAGAGAGAGAGCGAGAGAGAGCTGAGGTTGGCCGCGAACCCGGATCCTCCGGTCTCCGCCTCCCAAAGTACTGGGATTACAAGCGTGCGCCACCACGCCCGGCTTCAATTAAACTCTTAACCTTAATGTTTTTTAAATGTGAAGGCCTCAGTTTTCTTTCTTATGTTGTTGTTGGAAATGAGGTTAAGATATCAGTGGGAATTTTGGCCTCGGTACCTTATTATTCTCGGGCATAGGATCATTCCTTTAATTTCTTTCGGTGATGTCCAGGTCTTGATTTGATTTGGCAAAAGAGTAGCTTTACCAGATTCACGGGACCCTGCATCACTAGAAATATAACTAGGAAATAGATCTTCTGCCTTAGAAAGAGGCTGACTTTGATCTTAAGAATAGTGGAAGTACTTAAGCATTACATGAACACAGCGTTAGCATTCAGTGCTGAATCGAGTATCATTTGGGTTATATTGGAGCTTTCGCTTGGAGAAGTCAGAGGGATGTTTGTGTGTCCTTCTGGTTAGGCCCCTAGGGCCAATGTTTGAACCCGGCCACTGACATGAGCATCCTTACACATGAGTCTTTGCCCTAAGGAATTGATGAAAGAGAAATTTCTTAAGTGTGATGGTTAGCTTTATGCGTCAGTTTGACTGGGTCATAGTACCATTATTTAATCAAATACTAACCAGGTATGTTGTGGAGTTATTTCACAGATACAAATAATATCTCCAATCAGGTGGCTTTAAGTGGATTACCTTCCATTATGCGGGAGGACCTCACATAATCAGTTGAAGGCCTTAAGAGAAAAAATTAAGATTTTTTTTCGGCGGTACCGGGGATTGAACTCAGGGGCATTCTACCTCCGCGCTACACCCCCGGCCCTATTTTTTATACTTTATTTTGAAACCGGGTCTCACGAAGTTGCGGAGGGCCTCACTAAGTAGAGAGAGAGAGAGAGAGACGAAGAGAGAGAGAGAGATCTGAGGCTGGCCGCGAACCCGGATCCTATGGTCTCCGCCTCCCAAAGTACTGGGATTACAAGCGTGCGCCACCACACCTGGCTAGAAATTCTTAATTTTGGCACTTTAGCTTTGCACTTTCTCTTTCTGGAGGTGACTTTGTCCCCTTTTTTTACAGCATTTATTAAATCTTCTTCCCCCTTGCATTCCACACACTCAGGTTTGCTTCAATGGGCGTATCTACTTTATTGGCTCTGTTGGAATTAGATGTTTATTTTTTATAAGTAACTTGAGTTTTGTGTTCTCTGTCTCCTAGTAATGCTGAAGGAATTGTTGTGTATAGTTTTTCCTATGTTCCTTGACATTATTATGTGATGGGGGGTCTAATATATGGGGAGATTTAGATTTCGGCAGCTTCCATTTTCTTAGGGCCAGCGAAAACTCCTTGAAGTTCATATTTAATGGCAGTTGTCTTCAATCACTCAGCAAATACTCAAGAGCACCTTCTATGGCTCAGGGGACTAGGCCAGACACCAAGGAAGTAATGTTGAGTAAAAACAAACATCTCTGCTCCCAACGAGTTCATAGTCTGCTAAGAATACCAGAGATTAAGCACTACTCTAAATGCTCCAAAGGAAAAAGTCCTAGATCCATGAGACCAGATAGTAAAGAACCTTGACTTACCTGGGAATCTAAAGGAACCCCAGAGGAAATGTTGCTTATCCTGAAATGTGAAGAAATGTGTGTGTGTGCGCACACACCCACACGTACTTAGTGAGTGAGTGAATGAGAGAAAAAGAAAGATCCACGTGTGTTAAACACCTGTGATGGGCGAGAGTGTGAACTTCCACCTCTCAAGGAACATGAACTTTTCAGTTTTGAGGCACTAAAAAGAGATTATTACGGCTGAAGTTGAGAGTGTAAGAACAAAGATACTGGATGATAAGGCTGGAGACTGGTCCAGGAACACAACATATAAATTCTAGATCATTTTACAGATTTGGGTCTTTATTCGATGAGATTGAAAGGTTTCAAGAAAGAACTGAAAAGAGGAGATTTGTGCTTTAAAACAATCATTTAGAGCTGGGCATGGTGGTGCACACTTTTAATCCTAGTACTTGGGAGGTTGAGAAAGGAGAATCACAGGTTCGCCGCCAGCCTCACCAACTTAGTGAGGTCCTTGACAACTTAGTAAGGCCCTGTTTCCAGATAAAAAATAAAATAGGGCTGGAGGTATAGCTCATAGCTAGAACTCATAGCTTTGGTTCAATCCCCAGCACCAAAATTTAAAAAAAGATCATTTAAGGTACAATGTGGATAATGAATTTTAGGAAGCCAAAATGAGTAAGGAAGAGAACAGTTTGAAAGCAGTAAATTCAGGTAAGATTTACTGGTATTTCATTCTAGAAGAGAGGCAGTGGATTTGGAGAGAGGTGAATTAAATCAAAATATTAATAATAGAAACACCTGTAAAGTTAAAACTTGAAAATGGATTGGATATGATGGAGTAAGAAAGAAGTTGTCTGACTATACCTAATTTTCTGAGACGGGCAACTGGGTTTATAGTGGTACTACGCACTGAGACTGGAGAAATAATTATGAAACCACAAAAGTGGTTGGAATTGCTTAGTGTGAAAATCAAGAATAAGAAGACAGGAATGCACAGTGGGACCTGCCTGTAATCCCAGTGACTCAGGAGGTTAAGGCAGGAGGATCGCAGGTGTGAGGCCAGCCTGGGCAACTTAGTGAGTCCCTGTCTCAAAATAAAAAATCGAAAAGGGCTAGGGGTGTAGTTCAGGCTAAAGTGCCCTTGGGTTCAATCTCCAGTACCAATCAACAGAGAGATGAGAGAGATGAGAGAGAGAGAGAGAGAGAGAAAGAGAGAGAGAGAGAGAGAGAGAGAGAGAGAGAGAGAGAGAGAAAATGAAGTTTCGAGGAATACCAATATTTAATAGCTATTTGGAGTAGGATGGGCCTATAAAGAAGGTAGATAAAATGTGAGTAAAACCAAGACAATATGCTTATCAAAGAAGTCAAGGAAAGATAATGCAATAAGAAGAAAGGAGTGATGAGCCATATCAAACGCTGCCCTGCAGTCTCAGTGCTGAACAGACCCCATAGATTAGGCACGATGAAGGGCACTGGTCAATCGTCAGGAGCTACTTAATGGCAATATGGAGACACCCAGACTGGAGTGGGTTGAGCAGGTAGTGAAAAAAATTTTAAAAGGAGATATTGAATAAGTTGGGCTTGTAATTTTGAATAATTTGAATAAGTTGGGCTGTGAATGGAAAAAGAGAGAGAGAGTCATAACTGTAAGGGATGCATGGTATCTCCCATTCAAGATGGAAGATATTTACCATGAATAAATCATGCTATGCTGGGTACTTATCATTGTTTAACCAATTCCCTGTGACTTTATATGAAGCTGTTTTTTAAATTTATTGTCCCACATTTTCACATTTAGAAGTAATGCTGAGGGAAGAGCTCCTGTAGCTCCACTTTTATCCATGTATGTATTTCCTTAGAAATAAATCTAAGGATTAGACTTATTTCTAAGGAAAAACCTTAGGAGTAACAGGTTAAGGTGATGTTTCTGTTCTAGTTTTGCAGTTTCAGCAATGTATTCTTAGTTCTCACAACTGGGTGGAGGATGCTGCAGGGATCTAATTGGTGGAGGCCAGGCATTGCTAAGTTTCCTACAAAGCACAGGGTAGTCCCCCACAATGAAGAATTATCTATCTAAAATGTCAGTCATGCCGCAGTTGAGAATTCCTGGGTTAAAGAGTATCCATGTGTTTAAGATTGTTGACCCGTCTTCCTAAATGTCTTATAGAAAGATTAAACTCATTTACATTTCCAGCAGTTTATGTGATTTTTCATTTCCCTACCTTCTCATTAACACTGAAGAACACTGAATATTGTTTTAGTATCACGAATTTTACAGGTGAAAAATGGTATCTTAGCAAGATCTGTTTCAAAACAAAAAAAATAAAAAGGGCTGGGGGTGTAGCTCAAAGGTAGAATGCCTCTGGGTTCAGTCCCGAGTACCACACACACACACACACACACACACACACACACACACACACACACACAAATGAAGTTAGCACTGCTCAGAACTGATGATGGTCCTTTAGCAGTATTTAGAAAAACAAGAGCTACAGGTTCCATCCAATGTCAATAATTCCTCTCACAGCATGTGACCTAACAGAACTATTTAAAACTCCACAGTTGAGCCAAATGAATATACCTCCCAGCCTTCAATATGAGGCTGCCATTCCTCTAGGACTTCTAACTTCTCCATCTGCCTCTTGGCCTCCTTGAAGTTGGAACAGACATCTTTCATGGCTTGGAGGACTGCCATCACCGCTGCATGGTCACTCTGTTTCCTTGGAGTCCGCTTCAGCAACTCCTGTTTATACACACAGAAAAAAAAAATTGCCCTTTGATCTTCCATTTCCTGGTACAGCAGGTCCAGACTGACCAGGAAATGAAAAGGACAGAGATTGTGAGAGCCACTTTCATGAGTGACATCACAAGATTAAGATTTTGTTTTTAAAGATGAAGTTAGGTTTCTTCTTTCAAATCTTCAAATATATCACCTGTAGCATGTAATTTTTTATGAGTCTTTTATTCTAACAGAAGCACATTTGATTATATGTTCATTTTCTTTTCTTAGAGTCTTTAACAGAATAAATCTTCAAATAAAAAAATTGCATTGTTTTGATAACACCTTGTGTTAAATGTATTTTAAGATTTTTATTGGCATCTTACTCTTTCATACATGACATGCTTATCCTTTGCTCATGTTTCTTTTCATGAGTTTGTTATTTTCTTACCACTTTTCTAATTCTGTATATGAACACGTAGTCTAGGTGTAGATTTCTTCTTATTTATCCTGCTTGGGATTCCCCAGGTTCCTTAATCTGTGGTGTCTCACAAAAGTGAAAAAAGTCTCAGCCACCGTGTCTTCAAATAATGTTCTTTCCTCCTCTTCTCCAGTAGTTCCTGGAATTCTAATTAGATGTGTAATCTCTCCATGTTAATATTACAACCATTATTTTATATTTTCCATTGGTGTGTGTGTGTGTGTGTGTGTGTGTGTGTGTGTGTGTGTGTGTTGCTGGGTTTTGAATACTTTTAATAGAGCTACTTTCTACTTCCTTCTTCAGTTGTGTGTCCTCTGTTTAATCTCTGGGGATTCAATTTTCATTTATTATTTTTGGCATATATGAAAGTTTTATTTCATTCCTTTTCAAACCAGCCAGGTTAATTTTGGCAGTTTCTTCTTCAGTTATACCTTCATTTCTCTTCTCTTCTTTTAAATATAAAAATCACTTTATAAATAATCCCTAAGACTTATCTAATTCTGCAGTTTGATTCAGTCAACTCATTCATGATTGGTTATTCCCCTATTGTCTTTTTAAATTTTTGTTTTTTACCACCTTATACTGTTATTGTAATGAGATTCAGTGGTACAAATGTACACGCACACATCACTTGGTGTACTTCCCTGTGCATTTCCCCCACTTTCTCCCCCTCCCTGTACATTTAGTGAGGTTGCTAGTGAGACCTCCATATATGGACATAACATTATTTGAGCTGTTTACTTCCTCAATCCTCCTTTTTCCCCTTACCTTCCACCCCCAATACCCTTCCACTATTCTACTGGTCTCTCTCTTCATTTATCTGAAGTCCCATTTGTTTCCTATTTTCTCTCTAGCTTCTATGTATGAAAGAAAACATATGACCCTTTACTTTCTGAGATTAGCTTATCTCACTTAGCATAATATTTTCTGGTTCCATCCATTTTCCTGCAAATCACATAATTTTATTCTTCTTTATGTCTGAGTAAAACTCCATTGTGTATGTATTCCATATTATCTTTATTCATCTGATGTGACACATAAATTGGTTCCATAATTTGGTTATTGTGGATTGTGCCGCTATATATAAACATGGATATGCATGTATCACTATAGTATTCTTTAATTCTTTGGGAAAGATTCCAAGCAGTAGTTATAGCTAGATCATATGGTGGTTCTATTCCTAGTCTTTTGAGGAACCTCCATACTCATCTCCAATAGTGGTTGTACCAATTTATAATCCTACCAACAGTGTTTAAGAGTTTCTATTTGCCCACATCCTTGCCAGCCTTAATTATTGTTTATATTCTTGATGACTACCATTCTTACTGGGGTTAGATAGAATCTCAGGGTAGTTTTGATTTACATTTCCCTGATTTCTAGTGATGTTGAACATTTTTTCATGTATTTGTTGGATATTTGTATTTCTTCTTTAGAGAAGTGTCTATTCAGTTTAGATGCCCATTTTTTTCAATTGAGTTTCTTGTTTTTTGCTGTTAAGTTTTTTGAGTTCTTTATATATTTTAGTTACTAGTCCTGTGTCAGAGGAATAGCTGGAAAAGACTCTTTCCCTTTCTGTAGGCTCTCTCTTCAGGCTCTTGATCGTTTCTTTTGCTGTACAAAAGCTTTTTACTTTGATGCTGTCCCATTTATTAACTCTTGTTTTTATTTTCTGAGCTTTGGGGGTCTTATTGAGGAAGTTTCTACCACTGCCTATATGCTAGAGAGTTGGTCCTGTGTTTTCTTCTAGTAATTGCAGTTTCTGGCCTAATTCCTAGATCTTTGATCCATCTTGAGTTGACTTATGTGCAGAGGTAGAGGTAAGGGACTAATGTCATTCTTCTATCTGTGGATATTCAGTTTTCTCAGCACCACTTGTTGAAAAGGCTGTCTTTTCTCCAGTGTATGCTTTTGGATCCTTGGTCAAAAATCAACTGGCTGTAAGTGTGAGGATTTGTCTCTGTATTTTTAATTATATTATCTGGTCTATGTGTCTGTTTGTGTGCCAGTACCATGCTGCTTTTGTTACTATAACTCTGTAGTATAATTTGAAAATAGGTATTGTGATGCCTCCAGCATGATTCTTATTGCTCAGAATTGTTTTGGTTATTCTGGGTCTTTTATTCTTCCATATGAATTTTAGTACTGTTTTTCTATCTCTATGATTAATGACATTGGTATTTTAATAGAGATTGCATTGAATCTGTAGATGCTTTTGGTAGTATGACCATTTTGATGATATTTATTCTGCCTATACATAAATATGAGAAGTATTTCCATCTTCTTAGGTCTTTTTCAATTTCTTCATCATTCTACAATTTTCATTGTAGAGGTCTTTACCTCCTTGGTTCGATTTATTTCTAAGGTTTATGTTTGTTTTGTTTTTTGAGGCTATTGTGAATGGAATTGTTTTCAGGATTTCTTTTTCATTGCATTAATGATTGGTGCATAGAAAACTACTGGTTTTTGTAAGTTGATTTTGCATCTGGCTCCTTTGCTGACTTTATCAGCTTTGGAAGTCTTCTAGTTGAGAATTTAGATCTTCTAAGCATAGAATCATGTCACCTGCAAACAGAGATAATTTCACTTCTTCCTTTCTTATTTTTGTATCCTTTTGATTTCCTTCTCTTGCCTTATTGCTCTGGCAGTATTGGAAATATCTATTCTAGGCAACCACTTCTTTATTAACTTTACAGTATTATTTCAGCGGGGAATGGTTTTTAACCTATGATATACTCTTGAAATCTTTCTAAATATCAAATAGTTGTATACATTTATTTTGTTATCTTTATGGTGGTAGAAATTGATCTGATTTTTTTTTTTTTGGTACTGAGGATTAAACCCAGTGGCATTCTACCTCTGAGCTACACCTCCAGGCCCCTTTTATTTTTTATTTTGAAACAGGGTCTTGCTAAGTTGCTGAGGCTGGCCTTGAACTTGTGATTCTCCTGTCTCAGAGAAAAAATATTCTTATATAATGACGTTTTAATTTTATATTTTTCTAATTTAAGTGCATGACATTAAGCAAGTGATTTAAACTCTTTGTAACTCATATAAATCACTTAGAAGAGAACCCAGTATGACACACATTTTAGCCATTATTATATAACCCTTTTTATTTCTTTTACTAGTCTATCAATTTAATTTGATTACCAATGTTATAAAGATATCCTAAATTTCAAGTGTTACTTGTATCTATCATTTAAGATTTATCCATTATTAGCCCCATTCTCATGTATGAGTATTAGGATGAGAGATGTTTAGAAAAATTGATGATTAAAAGATTAATTTATTTTACTGTAAATTCATTTTCTGAACTATCTAGTTCATGTTTTAGCATAAAATTTAAATATTGAAATTGAAACATGTCAAACATCTGGCTTGTATTACTTCCAAGGCAAATATATGAAGGCTTACTGTCAAGTCAGATTTGACTTTAGATAGCACTTCATATCTTTTTTTGTATCTTCTATTTGATTTTGTATCAGAATATAAAAAGTAGCTCTTTAAAAATTAGTTTTGATAAATCCCCAAATTGGTGCTTATTATTTTTTACCTCTTATTAAAAGACGAAGGAAGCCAGTAGAGACAGAGACCCTAAAAATCACAGACATAAAATACCTCTCTTAATTTTGCATTAGCTGATCACTTGATACCATTTTGTACAATGTGCTATGAGCACTCAGGAGTACTCAGCATGTTGTTCCCTGTGCTGAATGCCTACTCAACTCAAACCGAACTCCCCTCAATTAGATCACACACTGGTCTTCCTGCTCGAGAATTCATTTGAAAATAGTGTTCCATTTGTGAAAATTACTGTTGATTTATGCTACCATCCCTAACTGAATATTTTCTAGATTCTGCCTAAATGTAATATATTTTTCCTAAGGATGTTCTTCAGGGAATTATTTACCTAAACTATTTATATTCATCCTAAGAAGATGATAAAAGCCATACAGCCAGGCTGATTCTGAGAATGCTGCACTTTGGAACTTCTATATATATAAATAGTGTCACACTGATAATGGGGCTAACTCTGAATTAATATACAAGTTACTTTTAGATGACTATTCTAAGGTTAAAATATTGGGGAAAATTTTAAATCTGCTTGCATGCTAAAATTTTAACAAATATGAATTTCCAGGTGACTAGAAAGTGATTACTTGATAGTCTGGTCAGCAAATGACTTTCAGGATATCAGTTAAATAATATAAAAGCTCAAAAGTAGGGAAAATATTTTACACTGTTGGCTGTAAGAATACAAATGTTGACCTTACTATCTTATTAAATCTACTGCAAAAGCTATTTGCAAAGATTTTACTCACAACAATTGAAATATTTGGTAAAATCAAATTTTCTTCTTCTGTAATTCCTCAGTTGCAAAATGTGGTCCCTTGACGATGATCTAGGGCTTTGAAGAATAAATGGATTCTAAAGAGAAAATTAGATGGTACTTATTATGCTGTCTAACTAGCAATGCATTGTCATTTGTCTGTTGTATTATAAATGTCTTGCTTTCCTTACCTTCTTCATTTAATCATGTAACTTGCCTGTAAGCAGCATTGGAAAAAAATATTGCTGTGTTTCTCTTTCAGTTGTTTTCTTTGCTTATCCCAGAGGCAGCTCACACTTAATATGCCTGATACAGAACCTTCTCCCTGATACCTGATCTCTACTAAATGTCTTCCACACACGCAGTCAGTCCTCATGTCAAATACTAGGGAGACATACTAATTTTCTCTTATTCTTCCCATACATAAACCCCTCCAACCCATACACCCACCCCAAGTTATGCATGACTGGCAAGTTTAATTGGTATTTGAAAGATCAAATCTTGATATAGAAATGACATCCTTGTCCAAAAATATGTTTTCTATGGTAAATAAAATATAATCGTGTGCATTTATTTGTTTTATTTATATTATATATCCCTGCCAATTATGTTTTTGAAAGAATCCATTTGCAATTAGAAGACTGGAGGCATGTCTATCCACATCTCTTTATAGCTCACCATCCCAAAGCCATATATCAGTATGACACTCATTATGGCCTTAGTGAAGAACAATTCCCTTTGTTTTTATGTTGTGTGTGTACTACATTAAGAAAATTGCTTCCATTTTATTTTTCTACATATTCAGTCAGAACTCATTTGTATTGTTAAAGCCTATAAACCACTTTAAAAAGTTAGCATCTTAAAAATAGTATTTCTGGACAGAAACAAATAGCATTTGAAACTATACCTGTTTGAATCTGAAGTTCTGTTTACTAATCTCTGATTTTTGAGACCCTGAATATTGTTTTGCTAATTGAATTCAGAAATCATCTGTCATCTTACTTTTGATATCTAGTATACATAAATAATGTCCAAACGCTGGAAGCAATCTAATCTGCAAGTGCTAATGTACTTTATAGTTCTAACAGCATAATTAAGGCAGTATAAAAATCTATATGTAAAATGTATATTTGATTCAAAAAGTAAGTCTCCATGTCAATAATTAATGCTACCTAAAATTCAAAGTACAGTAACACTCTAAAAATATATGAGAAAAACACGATAGAATATATTAAATAAAGTATATGCATAACTAATATATATACATATGTGCTTTTTATTTTTGACCTAAAATGTTACTGATAAAATTTCCCATGCTTTACTGTAGTATAATAGACATAAGTGGTAACAGTAAAAAAAGATCTGAAGTTGCATGAATTTGTCAGATTGGGAGACCTTCAGGTATCAAATGTTAAGTATTTGGCATTCTATGAAGAAAATCATTGCAGTATATACCTACTGCATTAATATAAAGTTGTGGCTTAGTAGCATTAAAGTAACTAATTTTAGCTTTAAGTACTGATTTTTTATAACATTCTTACATAAAAATAAAGTTCACTTTCAAGAAAACTTCTTTCTTCTGTAAGGTAGTTATAACACTGCCTCAGCGAAGTCTCTTATTCCAAAGCAAACAGAGACAATTTCAAATATTACCTGTCTTTCCAATATATATTTTTAATTTTTTGGTAATCATTTTCAAAATTACTGTCATATATCATGATCTCATTGGAGATGAAAGTATGCTTGGTTTTGTTTTTAAAATGTGCCAGTCAAAAGAATTGTTATCCTCAGAACACATGAGTGTAAGTTTGCTATACATATTCAAGATTTGTCTGCCTTTGCCCCATTGAGCTTGCTAGTTCTTTCCTGTACAACTATAAACATGGGCGTACACACACACACACACACACACACACACACACACACACACACGAAGAAAGGTGCCATGGAAAAGTAATTGGAGGACCATCTCTTCCATATTGAAATGTATATGTAAAAGTGATGCTCTATGCTATAATTATTTTCTCTATGAGACTATAGCTGGTAAGAATGATGCAAGACAAATAATATAAGTTCGTGTTGTGTGCATGTGGTCGTGGGCTTTTCTACTGTCCATCCATGCAGACTCACTAGTCAAGTCACCACCTTTTTTTCATCCAGCCCTTTGGTTTTGTTTCCCATTGTGAGAAATCCTTTTGCCTACCTCATTTATTGTACTTATTTAATGTGGGAAATTTAAGTATAGGGTGGCACAGTGAGTTTTCCATTTAATTTAGGGGACTGCTGTTTTCTTTAGAAATAATGTTAAAATGTCAAGTTAATGATTCAATACATTTTTGGACATCTGACTTCTTAGAGAATCTGATTGAAGCTTTAGAGCTCTCTAGAAAAAAGTACAAATACACAAATGCACTCAAAATTTGTATATAGCCAACTCTGTTTTACTAGAAACTAATTTCCTTCACAGATCAAATAAAACAATTGTTTTTTATACAGTTATGACTCTCAAGTATCTATTTTATAGAAACATGGAAATAAATTTACATTTTGCAAGTAAGGAAATGACATTGTATAAAAGCAAATTACAATGAGAATGCTGCTATTATTTCACTTGAATAAAAAGTTGAAATGTTGGGGTAGCCTTTTAATATAGCAATGCACTTATTACCTTTTATTTTAATTTAATTTTTTGCTGTAATGGCAAAAGGTGCCCAAAATAATAATTTATCCAGGTGGTAAAGTCAAATGGAATCAGAACTCTAATAACTTGCTTTGTGAGGGAGGTATGACTGTAATACGGCCACTGTGGAAATCAGTATAGAAGTTCCTCAAAAACTAAAACTACTGTGATACAACCACACCACTCCTTGGTATTTATCCAAAAGAATGAAAGTCAGCATACTTTAGAGATACATGCATACCCATATTTATCACAACACACTCACAATAGCCAAGTTATGGAATCTTCCTAGATGTCCATCAACAGATGAATGGGTAAAGAAAATGTGCTATACATGATGGAATTTTCTTCAGTCATGCAGAAGAATGAAATTATGTCATTTGTAGGAAAATGGATGGAACTAGAAACCATAATTTTGAGTGAAATAATTCAGACTCAGAGAGAAAAGTATCATATGCTTTCTCTTATGTAAGGAAGCTAGAGAGAAATAAATGGGGACACCAAGAAAGCAGAAGGGAGATCTTTAGGTAGAAGAAGGGAATAGGTGAGGGGGTATGTGATATATTGGGAGATGAATCTGATAAAGTTACCTTTTATGTATGTACAAATATGCTACAATGAAGCCACCATTATAGGTCATTAATATGTACCAGTTAGAAAAATGGAAAAAGGAATATAAGGGTTTTCCTAGGAATCTCTAGGTTCAACTCATGTCTTTTCATTTCTTTTGTCCTTGAGTCATCCTTGTATGTGTGTTGGAGTCTGCATTTTTTAGATAGTCTGTGGCAGCTGAAAGTTATGAAGCCATGTACCATTTTAGGGACATTGAAGCAGAAGTTAACTTCAACAGGGGGTTCAGAGCTTTCCATCTATAAAAAGAATCAATAAATTGTCATTTTCCATGTCAGCTTGCTGAAGCACTTCCTCCAGAATTAGAGATTAGTCATGATTATCTTCTTCTGATCTTATTTTTCAGAGGAAAACTTTGTTCAAAAGAATTCATGAAGCCGGGTGTGGCGGCGCATGCTTGTAATCCCAGTACTTGGGAGGTGGAGACCGGAGGATCCGGATTGGCGGCCAGCCTCAGCTACTTAATGAGGCCCTCCGCAACTTTGTGAGACCCGGTTTCAAAATAAAGGATAAAAAATAGGGCCGGGGGTGTAGCTCAGAGGTAGAATGCCCCTGGGTTCAATCCCAGTACCACAAAAAAAAAAAAGAATTCATGACTTTTCAGCATTATGTATAATGTAGTGCATTGAGTAACAGCAATAAAATTATCTAAGTAACTTAATCCATGAATGTTTCCTTCTTAGCACATGTTCTGACCATGACTTCCTATTTCTCTCAAGTTATTTTGAAACTTCTGCTTAATTAATGTTGAATCCTTATCTTCAAGGTTTTTTCATTTCATGTTCTACTTTTATTTTCTCACCAAAAAAAAAAAAAAATCCTGTGTAAAAACTCTGGCTCAGAAGTTGACTACCCTAAGAGAGTACGCAAGCCTCCATTCAGGAATGCTGAGTAGTAATTCATGCTAATGTAGAAAGAAGTGGTCAAGATGTCATATAGAACATTTTCACCAAACAACAAAATCATATTGCAAATACTCAAGTTGGGTATGAAGTTTCAAGACTTTCCTTCCAATTGAAGTTATGCTTAATAAAATAATTTTGATCATGTTGAGGATAAGAAAACAGCCTATATAGTTTCCAAAAGGGCCTTCTAAAATAAGAATTTTTCTATCATGATGTCGGTAGTAACAGAGCATGTACCCATGAGTTGGTTGTCTCTGATACATGCCAGAGTTTCCTAGAGCATGCTGAAGGGGAGTGCTGGTTCTGTCATTCACTCTGTGTTATGACATCTGTGTTATAAAAGTCATCAGCTATTTGGGAGAGAGTGAAGTATTGGTTCTATTTTATTCTTTTAAGTCACAAGGTGACTTCGACAATTTTTTTTCATGCCATATGGTTTCTTTCCAGTGGTATGGCTTCTCTTGCTTGTATTGTAATATGTTCCCAAGTAAAGATCTTCAGATAGGGCAAGTCATAGTTTGGGTTAATTTTCAGCCTTTTCAAATGAAGCCACTTTTTGTTACAAAGAGGACGTTCTCTGGAGTATTTTTACAGAGGACAGAAGTGCTTGAGCTGTATTTATTTCATACTTTTAGTGGCAGAATCTTCTCTACTCAAGAAGTTATTTTCTTTCCTATTTTATAATTCAAGCTTCAAGATTCTCTTTCTGTATGTCACAATAGTAAGGCAAGTGGTTCAACAACAATTTTGAATATTATGTATGAACTACAAGAGCTATCTTGGTTATATCCTCCACTATTAAAAATTAAATCAAGGATAAAAGCAGAGATGTAGAACTATGGAAATAAGTCTTCCCCATGCTGCAGTATCCTAACAGAAATACTAGCATAATAATATTTCTGAATAGCAAAAAAATTGTTTGAGCAACAAATGGCATGGAAGACTAAATTGAGATTAGTTTCAATATACCTTCTCTATAGCTGCTTAAAGCTACTAAATTTAGGTATTTTAGTTCTGAGTCTTTTTCCCAAGATTTTAGGAAGAAGTAATTTAATGAAAAGATAAAAAACAACAACATGACTAAATTAGCCATAGACTTACTAGATAATTAACTGTGATCATTATGACCTGTTAACTATGTATAGGCATGAGTGATATGAAAAATATTTCTAAATATACTATACAAGTACAGAACAATGAGAATGGACAGTAATCCTGGGGCTCCCTACCTGGAGAGATAGCAACTCTTTCATTGCTGGACAAGGGGAATGGAGGGGTGGTACTTGAGTTTGCAGTGATTTACTAACAGATAATGGAAGCATTTTCATGTGTTAATAACCTGTGTAACATGCAGGTGCATGCTGGCTGAATCTCAACTCTGATTACAGCTAAGGAGAATGGTCTTGTTTTAATCATACATTTCTGCCCTAGGATTTGGCACCATCTTTCTGGCCCTGTGTGTGGGTCTATTCAGTCTCTGCAATGTGCATGGTCCTCTCCCATCTACATTTTCCTACTTAGGCTTGTTGATTTCTTAAGTCTTCCATGTTGTCACTGATTTGGGATCACAATCTATGTGTATTTCATCAGTGTACATTTGTAAAGATAGAAGCATTGTGTCATTGTGTCATTTGTTGAGTTTGTAACTCCACAGAACTCTGGTATCGGTCTGTTCACTAAATAGCAGACAACTGCTCTGAGAGAAGGCGCCACATTCTCTAAATCCATATTGTTTGATATGATAGTCATGTAGCTAGTGAGGACTTGAAATGTAGTTTCTCTATACAAATTGGATCTTAAAAACTTAGTTAAAACATGATACCATATCATTAATATTTCAGTATGAATGATGTGACTAATATTTTAGATAACTTGGGATAAAGTACTTTCTTGTCATACAATTAATTACATCTGTTTCTTGTTACTGTTTTTAATGTGGCTACTAGAAAAATAAAATCATATCTGTGGCCCACATTATATTTCTATTGGTAAGTGCTTATCTAAATGATATATTTTCCCAATTGTTTGGGATAAAAGCAACCTAATTTTAGTAGAATCAATGGAAAATTTCCCTCTGGAAGGCCAAACAAGCATTTTTCTCTAATGTTAGTGTGTGTTGGGGGGTGTAGGTGTGTTTGCAGGTGCACACGCACCCATGCATTACTGGGGATTGAATCCAGGGGCATTCTATCTCTCAGCTACACCCCCAGACCTTTTAATTTCTTTATTTTGAAGCAGGGTCTCCCTAAGTTGCAGAGGGATTCACTAAGTTGCTGAGGCTGGCCTTGAACCTGTGATCTTCCTGTCTCAGCCTCCCAAGTACTGGGATTGCAAGTGTGCGCCATCAAGTCTGGCTTCTCTGATGCTATTTTTCTTCACTTTGAAACCATTCCACTCCAGTGATGTGGTAGAATTGAAAACACCACCAGTTTCTTTATCTATGACTATTTCTTCCACATGTCACTAAATTACTCCTTCCAGTTCAGTCATTATAGGCCAATTAAAGAAATAAAAATTTTAAAAAGATATATAGGGTGGAATATTTTCTATATAAGCCATACCCCCCCACACACACAAAATATCTATATGGAAGGAGTGAGATGGGACACACCAAGTGCCGTGTGCATGTATGTCTCTATCACTCTGAACCTCATCATGATGTATAATTACAATATACCAGTAAAATAAAAATTTAATGAAAAGAATTAAATAATAGTAAGTCCAAGAGGTTAAAATTAAGGTTTTCATGTGAATTTTAATGATGTTGTTTATTGGTATATGTCACCAATTTTGGATCCACTTTGCTTGTGACCTGAAGACTAAAAGAAAAACACTTCCATTCTAAGAAAACTAAGTGGGAGCCCTTTCCTCCCATCGCTTTTAATTACTTTCATGAATTTATATTACGAAAAGTCAGAGTGCATGCCCTGAATCCAGGGACAAGGTTATAGTGATATAATTCTCAATATAGGTAAAATGAATGCAGCTTCCCAGGTTGTTTTAAACATTTGTAGTCTTTGAAGGTTTATAAACACATTTGAAAGATGTCATTATACAATCACAAATATACGAAATCACAGTTTTGCTGATATATGGTAAGAAGAAAGCTATGACTTGAGGCAAAGTACATTAACCAAATCTCTCAATATTTTAGAAGCTGATTTAAAATTCTAAAATAAATAAATAGATGTGACTTGTGGACCCAGAAAACAGGAAGAAAAATCAATCAAAAACACCCTGGATATTAAAACCGACTTTATGCTCTAATGTGAAGCTGCTTGATTGAGTAGTGCAGTGTCAACCATATCTTTCTCCTAATGCTAAAAGTAATGCACATAGACAGACTGACAATCACAGCACAGCCTCCCATCAGCAATAATTAATCTTTTAGTTAACAGAGACTAGAAAAGCCTCTCATCAGCCTCTTCTGAAGTCTGAGGGACCCCGTTTTTTGATGTTTGCATTCTGAGGAAAATTGTCCCCACCAGTTCTAACAAATTGAAACACCAGGCTAATTATGGCAGCTAATGAAGTGTGTGGAATGGTCACAGCTTGTCGTGAAACTGTTCCTTCAGCTCGGATTAGAGTTTCATCAATCACTTTTTTAAACTGATCCAGAATTGCTTCTGCCCGGTGCTTGGCATTTTTAATGCTGTTTCTGTAATTGGTTTTTTCCCTAAAGCTTAGACTGTTTTTTGAAATATTACAGTCTTGGGACAGGACTTGCAAACTCTAGTTTATAAAAAAAAATTATTATTAGTGATATCAGCTGATCAAGTGGTAGAAGGCCAATAAAAGGACCACCAAAATAAAATTTGATATAGTGTTCCAATCCTGCTAAAGGTAACACTAAAGCATATCTATCTACATTATTATTTTTTCAAATGTATGTATAATACAACATAGGAGGATCATAGTTGGTGGTTCAATGACTAAAATTCCACCAACAACTACTATGAAATGAGAATATAGATATTAGCTTATTTTTAGGGGGCAGTAGTTCTCCATTTATAAGATTTATAGGATGTACACATTCTGCATTGAGCCAAATATTTTGAAGCATTAAGATAAAAGGTGTGTGTCTGTGTGTCTGTGTACTTGTGTGTGTGTGTGTGTGTATTATATATACAACTGATTTTTTTTCCCTGTTTTCTGGGTCAAGTTTAATTATCTCATGATCCTGAAGTTCAACCCAGAAAACCTTGTTTTAAAGGTTTTGTTTATCTAAGAGAGTAAACCAGTCATTTTGTAGGCATGACTACAAGTTTTATATAGTTAAACCTCATTTTTAATGTTGGTAAAAGCTAATCCATAGTAACTCTTTGTATTCACCATGTCAACAGTACTATCTGATTTGTAAGACAATTCAATAAAACAGAGGTATTAATTTCTACTTGTATAGACATGATTAAAATGATAATAAAAAACTTCTTCATTGAACTTTATCATTTTGATGTTTTTTGGTAGTGCTGTTTCCATTGACAGAAGGCTGCAAGAGCAACGGAGTTTCTATATATTTTAACTTTGCCTTTTTTACTGATAAGTTCTCAGTTAAAATTGTGTTTATTAAAATGACATGTATTTTGAAAGAATTTTTGATATACCATCATTTTTAATCCTCAGACTAACCTAGAATGCTAATAGTGTCATTTCTTTTCATTTTATAGATTAAAACTAAGAATAATAAAATTAAGCACTGCCAAAATTGGGCCTATCAACCACCACACTGTATTATCTCAATTATCTCTTCAGGCTTGCTTTTCTCTTATCGCAGACAGCTTCCACAATTTTAAAAATTCCTTTCAGATATTTGGAAGATTTACTGGCAGTCATAGGATTACAGAATGACAGAGCTAGAAGAAATATTGAAAATAATTTAGCTCTGCTTTATGAATTAAGGGAATATATATTGATGAATAAATGACATATAGACATGTATATATCATATGCATGTATAGATACATATATGCTTACATAGACATAAAATATAAAAGGGTATTAATATTGTTTATTTGAAGTATATTTTCTTGGAGTTTATGCTTATTTTTAAGAGATAATAATTTTTCACTTAACCATATAATTTTTATCATGAAGCATCTGCTAAATATATAGAAATTGAATTGATATATGACATAAAGTTTCTAAACATATTTGTTATTTTCATTTATTTTCCAGTCAAACATTAAATTATTTTCAGGGAAAATTTTGCGACACCAAGAGGAAGTGATGAAAGCATTGAGAAGAGTTTTAAACATACTTGATAAATTTACATATTTATTTTCTCACTAAGAATCATGTAATATTTTTAATTATGAAAATGTTTGCATATTGTAGAAAAGTACAGCAAAATATTAAAGCTAGTCAGTTAAAGCTAGGTAGTGGTTGCATTTCATATATATACATATATACATATACATATATAGTATAAAACCATACTATGTATATGTATGCTTTAAAATACACATAAATGTTGTATTATTCATGTATTATTTTGTTCTCAACTTTAACTCTACATCCTACAATTTTGCTAAACTCTCTAATAATAATCATTTATCTGTATTTTTTCTACTTGCAAAATCATGTTTTCTACAACTAATGTTTTATTACTTCTTTTCCAATCATTTCTTATCTCAAAAGAAATAATTCTATTTTCCCATGATGTTTTATCACATATCATATTAAAGATGGTTCTTTTGTTTCCATTTTGCTAGATCAGTTTTTTTGAACCATAAATAGGTATTAAACTATCAAATACCTCTTTTGCATCTATGTGATAATCATGTGATTTCTTTATTGTTGTAGTAAACTATACCATTTGATTTTTTAAAATATTAACCCAGCCATCTATTCCTAGAGTGTATCAACTTGATCGTAAGATACCACTTTTGCATATCACTGCATTCAATTCACTTTGTTTAGTTTTTTTACATATATATTTTTTAGATAGCTTGGTATTTAATTTTCCTTTCTTATAATGTCCTTGTCAGGATTTGGGCAGCAAGGTTATTCAGACATCATAAACTATTTCAGGTGGTATTCCCTCTTTTTCTATTATTTAGAAGAGTTTGCATAAATTATTACAAGACTATTTGGAAGAAATAACAAGTCCTTGAAATATCCTTTGTAGAGTTGTTTTTGTTTACTGGCTCAATTTTTTAAATAAATATAGGGCAATCCAGACTTGTATTTCATTGAATCTGTTGTATTTTTCAGAGTTTGACCTATACGTCTAAATTTCTAATTCAGTGGCAAAGAAATTGTCCCTGATTTCCTTTTTTGCATGCTGTATAGTATAGGTAGTGAGGTCATCTCTTTCATTTGTGGATACTGATGAACGTTTTCTTATCAATCTTGCTAGGGATTTTTCAGTCTCATCAATCTTTTTAAAGCTAACTTTTGACATTGTTGAGTTTCTTAATTTAATGATTATTTTATTTTCTTTAATATCTGCTCATAAGTTTATTTTTCCTTCCTTGATTGTTTAGTTTAATTTGCTTTTTTATTGGTATATTATAATTATACAACATAGTGAATTTCAGAGTGATAGAAACATACATGCACACAGCATCAGTTGTGTGTTTCCCTCAGGGTCCTCCCTCCCCCTTTATTTTTTGCCATGCTTGTGTCTTAACCCCAGGTCCTTGTGCATGGTAAACATTCTACCACTGAGCCACGCTAATCCCTCATTTTTCTTATTCTTATGATTTATACTTAGGTAATTCATTTTGAATCAGTCTCATATATGCCTACAAGTTTGCCCCAAAACATGGACTTAGAGCTGGGTGTGGTGGCACATGCTTGCAATCCCAGAACTTGGGAGGCTGAGATAGGAGGATCACAGGTTCACAGTGAGTCTCAGCAACTTCATGAGGCCCTCCACAAGTTAGTGAGGCCCTGTTTCAAAATAAAAAATAAAATAGGGATGGGGGTGTAGTTCAGGGGTAGGATGCCTGAGTTTTTGTGGTAACACAAAAAACAAAAAACAAAAAAACATGGATTTAGTGACATCCCGCAAGTTTTCATCTTAAATTGCAAAATGTTTTCTACTTTTAAAATTTTCTTTGTTGAATCATGTCCTGCTTAGAAGTATATTATTAAATTTTGTAACACTTGAAGATTTCCTAGTTATATTTTTATTGATTTACTAGTTTAAATCCTCTGTGATCAAAGAATATACTTGGTGATTTTAATTCCATAAGATTTCTTGAGGTTTGCTTTATGGCCCAGGATCTGGTCAGTTTGGGTAAGAGTTTCAAGTACATTAAAAGTAATATATATTCTGCAGTTGTTTGGTACAATATTCTCAGTATTCAATTTCCTGAATTTTGTTAATGGGGTCCAAATCATCTTTATCCTCAGTTATTGTTTGAGATCATATTAATGTTATTGATATCAATATTACTTATTTCTTTTTCCTGAGATATTAAAATGAGTCATTTCATTGATACATGAATATTCCATGATGGCATTATTTTAAAAGGGCACCAGCAGTACATTTTTGAGATCTTGAATACCCATGACAGAGTTCATTGTCCCTCAGTATCAGTTTTCCTCTTCTTCCATGCCAGGAGTCAACATTTCCTTACAGGACAAGATACTAAATATTTTAGGTTTTATGGTCACAACATCTATGTTCTACTACTCAACTCAGCTATTGTAGCAAAAGCAACTATAGACAACACTTAAATAGGCATGGGTATGTCTCAATAACACCCAAATTAGGCAGTGGACTGGCTTGGATCTATGGGCTATAATTGGCCAACCCCTGTTCTACATTTATAAAACATCTGAGTTATAGCTGGATACATGGCTACCTAAAATAAAAACTACATTTTTAGCTACTTTCTAAAATGAGGCATATCCCCGTGACTAAGTGCTAGAAATGGAATATAAGTAAAAGTATGGGTCCAACTTCTGGGAAATTTTTATCAGGATTTTTCCCTGTTAGTAAGTCTGATGGGGTAGAAGACAATAGCAGATCTCCTACCAAAAATCTATCCAAGTTGGTGAATTAATCTAACATAGTTCAACAGATAATAGTAGAAGTCTCCTAGGTCAGACACCTTATTGCTCTCAGTAAAAACAGTAAGAGTTTCAGCATAGTTATGCCAGTTCCCTGAGACTCAAATCCCACACAGTGATGCAGAGAGCCTTCATATATGAATGTATATGAAGACAGAACACATACGAATGCATAGAAAGGAGAACATTCTGAATGTAGGGAATCTATAGGAAGCAGTAAGGCAGGCTGCTATGCCCAGAGGGAGGCCAAGGCCATCACAGGACTACATGATGCATACCAGGGAGATGTTACTTGATGTCAGGATTTCCAGTTGTAAAAATAATTTTGAGAAGTGGCTTCTGGTAAAAGATTGATCGACTTCATGATTTTGGTACATTCAGCAAGACATGTTAGGAACTCAAGAGCCACATGGTATACTTCCTCTAAATAGTGTGTTTAAAGAAAAGTCAATGTTGTTCTTCTCATTTCCTCCTTCTGGATGTCTGGAATGGGGATTTGATAGCTAGAGAGATTGATGGACTTTAGTCATAATGTCATTCTTGAATCAATGTAGGTTATGAAAGATAGAGCAATAATGTTGAAGAGCACTAGGCCCCTTAGTATCACACTAGCCATGCACTTTTGTGTAAGAAAGAAATAAATGTTTCTCTTGCTGAAGTCACACTTAATTTAGACTTTCTGTCAATTGCAGCAGAATCTAATCCCCACTAATACAGTATCTAAGAATATCTTTCTGTTGCCTTCATATGCGTGTGACAACTAGTGTGTGTGTAAAATAACAGGCTCACATGCTTTTCTCTTCACTTTATATAGATATTAGGTTGTGATCATCTATCAGTTACAGAATAACTACCTGAGATAAGACTGATTATTTGATTTTTTGGTGGGGGGAGAATGGTGCTACATATTTTAATTATTTTCTTTGTTCTACAGTGTGACAGTCTACCCATTCAGTGTGTGTGTGTGTGTGTGTGTGTGTGTGTGTGTGTGTGTTACTGGGATTGAACCCAGGGATGTTCTATCACTAAACTATACCCCCGGCCTTTTTTGCTTTTTATTTTGAAACAGATCTCTGCTAAGTTACCACTTTCTGGCCTTGAACCTGTGATCTGCCTGTCTCAGCCTCTCAAGTACTTGGATTAGAGGCATGTACCACCACACCTAGCCAATTCAACTTTAGCCAATTATTATTTTTTAAAATATACTTTTATTGGTGCACTGTAATCTCACATAATAATGGTGTTCAGAGTGACAGGGACATACATGCACACAGCACTTAATGAGCTTCCCCTGGCTCCCACCCTACTGTACCCTCCCCTTCCCCATATATGATATTAAGATTAGCATTGATAATTTCGTATATGTACATAGCGTCAATGAAAGTGTTTCTTTCATTAATTCTCCCTCCCCACCATCACCACCCTCCCCTAAACCCCCTCCATTGCTCCACTGGGGTTTCTCCTCTTTTTTCTGGAGTCCCTCTTATATCCCTAGTTCTCCCTAGCTTCCACATATGAGAGAAAACATATAGCCCTTCACTTTCTGTGACTGGCTTATCTCACTTAGCATAATGTTTTCTAGATCCATCTATTTTCCTGCAAATGACATATTTTTTTCCTTCTTTATTGCTTAGTAGAATACTTTTGTGTGTATAGCCTGTAATTTTGTCATCCATTCATCTGTTGATGGACACCTAGGCTGGTCCTGTCATTTGGCTATTGTGAGTTGTGCTGCTATAAACAGGCCAATTACCTCCAAAGCAAATTTTAATTGTACTTTATAATCTTATTTACTCTTTTTATGTAACACATCTGACCTTAGTGTTTGTATGGACAGCTTTTTCTGTTAGCCTCTTTTATTCATTTAGTCTTTGACTCGGTTTTATAGAATCCATGATTTTAGGAATTGGTTAAAGCTGGCAAATACTGCCCAACACATTTTCTCTAGTTTCCTGTAGAGGACAACTTCCAGATGTCTGCTCTTCTTCCAGGTCTTCGACATGTGGGTCTGTCTTTCTTCTTCGCGTCTGTGTGATTTTGTCCTCTTGCCCCTTTCCGGTTTGAAGAGCACTAGACACATTTACTGTTACCTACACGGAGGGCCTATGGATTTGGCCCTCTTGTCTCTTTGGAATAAGACTTCTTTCCAGGCCTAAGTAGGAAGGCAACCAAATTCTATTGCCCCCATTTCCTAGTTTTCTAACACTAATAATGGATAAGAGACATGAAAAATTACACTTCTAACCAGTACTGCCTCTTACAACTTCTTTGTTTGGCCCAGAGGCCCTGCATATAGCGAGTCTCTGAGCAGGCGAGTTGCCCAACCTGTGCAGCCTGGCCTACAGTTTGGTTTCTGTAGCTCCTTGGTGGTTTTCCACTCCTTATCCTGGGTTTTCTTCAAGAGATAGTAATTTCTCTTGAACAAAAATGATCCAAATAGACATTCAACTTTAATGCCTTGGATGAGTCAGATGTAAGGTGAAGTTCTAGAGCAGTTTACTTGGAGCACTATCTGCTCTTTGAGAGCTTCCAAACCTTCCTGGTTATACTGTCTCAGCACCAAATTATTTTGTAGAGATGATTCTTTGATGAGTTTTCCAGTTCTACCCAAGAACAAACATCCCCAGCTAGTTCTTCCATGTGCTTTCTAGAGGTGGATAACAGTGTCTGTAGGGCTTCTGATATAAGATTGCTTGGAAGAGGAAATTCTTACTTCTCTAGGCTAATTAACTAGCACCCATGATGGATAAGAAATTAATGGGGCCGGGCGTGGTGGCGCACACTTGTAATCCCAGTACTTTGGGAGGCGGAGACTGGAGGATCTGGGTTCGCGGCCAGCCTCAGCTCTCGCTCTCTCTCTCTCCCTGTCTCTCTCTCTCTCTCTACTTAGTGAGGCCCTCCGCAACTTCGTGAGACCCGGTTTCAAAATAAAGTATAAAAAATAGGGCCGGGAGCCGGGCGTGGTGGCGCACGCTTGTAATCCCAGTACTTTGGGAGGCAGAGACCGGAGGATCCGGGTTTGCGGCCAGCCTCAGCTCTCTTTCTCTCTCTCCCTGTCTCTCTCCCTCTCTCTCTCTCTCTCTCTACTTAGTGAGGCTCTCTGCAACTTCGTGAGACCCGGTTTCAAAATTAAGGATAAAAAATAGGGCCGGGGGTGTAGCGCGGAGGTAGAATGCCCCTGGGTTCAATCCCCGGTACCGCAAAAAAAAAAAAGAAATTAATGGAAGACTGTGATTTAGAGAAATACACCAAATCACCTTAACAGTTTTGAAAATTTGGATAGACCCTAACTATGTAGTTGGAGAACAGATAAAACTAACTAAAATATGTTGCCATTAATATCCAAGCGCTTGGAAAGTAATGGGTTTTTAGAAATATCACTAATGACAGTTAACAACTATATTGTAATCTATATTAGCCAAACAGTCCATGTAAGAGATATATAAAGTATTATTCATTAATATCCTAAGCTAAATTGCTAAACAATGTTTGCATAAAAGAAATATGAAACTCAGAATTATTTGTCAAACATATTGTGTTCATGATAGATTCTTAATGTGATTTTTCAGTATGAAATAATTCTTATACTTCTTTTCCTTTCTTTTTTAAATAAAGTGAATATATACTTGTCAAAATTTTGCTTAGCAAAATTGAATAGAGACAAGAACATTCTACCTCTTATTGTTAAAGAGACACTGTAAATTGCCTCTGGAAGTTTTAACCTATCAAGCTTAATTCAGAGACTTTTTCTCCAAGCAATTCATATTAAACTTCAAGTTGCTAATGGCTTTAAGATCTGTTAATACCCTGGTAAACTATTTTTAGCCTGTTAACATCTGAACTTAATGCTATATTTGCTTGCTACTTTTGTTCTTGATTTATTTATTATTATATTGAATTACTTTTATGTTTTATAAAATTAGTTTATTAAATAAAATAATATTTTATGTGACATTATAAGAGTGGTTAGCCTACTTAACAGTTGAACATTTCTCAAATATTTCAAAGTAGCAATTTGTATATAATTTACTTTCCAGGAATATAACATATTAATGTGTTTTATTACTCTTTAAAAAGAAATATCAGCTAGCTAGTAGTTTTTATACATTGGCCATGGTGAAACATATTTGGTTTTTACTTTGTTTCTGAAAAAATTCTTATTTGCAGAAAAAAGCATAAGTAAAGACTATACATGTATTTGTGTAGGTCAAGACAATATATACACAATTGAATGAGGTTTGTTTCTCCTATATTATGTGACTAAGCCAATCATAGAGTTTTAAAAGGCAATAATGACTTAAAATATTTCACTTTATATACTCCCAATTTTAAAATAATTTATATATTGTTCAAAAGTAATAAAAATATATTGAATATAGCGATTAAATTCTTATATGTATCAGATATCAATGTCCTTATATTTGACAGTCTTTCATTTATAAAGTCTAAATAAATTAGGAGTTATATTTATATGTTCTGCAATAAGTTGCACTTTGAAAGGTAACAGCAAATAAGCATTTCTTAGTATTTTTAATACCAAAATACTTTACCTACACATGTTTTTTAGTTCAAACTCAGTAAAGTTCAAGGGCATCCAAGTATGAAATAGCTTGTGAGGAAATTCACATTGCTTTCTTAATTTGATTTAGTTGGAGGAAAGGACACTAGTTCAGAAAATAGATCTTTAATAATTTTAGTTCAAATAAAGATACTAAAGACCAGTAAATGAGTATATGAGTTTCCCAAAGCTTATAGAGGGAGTTGGCATTATAAAATAATACATTCATTTCTGTTGACTATCTTATCTGCATTTTAATATCTGTATCTGCTTATGGAAAGAATTGTTAAAATGCTCAGAAAGAAAGATATGATGTAGTTAAAAAATAATATCACATAAGAAATTATATATTTAAGTATTTAGTATAAGTGTAACTATTTAGTGTAAATGATTTAAAAGGGCATCAATTACTGACAGGGATGTGGTTGATGAATAATTGTCCAAGTAGAAATGAAACTTAATTCTAAGAATAGTAAACATATGGTGCACTAGTTATTTTTACTTTATTTATATCAAAGTAAAATGTTCAGCCGGGCGTGGTGGTGCACGCTTGTAATCCCAGTACTTTGGGAGGCAGAGACTGGAGGATCCGGGTTCGCGGTCAGCCTCAGCGCTCTCTCTCTCTCTCTCTCTCTCTCTCTCTCTCTCTACCTAGTGAGGCCCTCCGCAACTTCGTGAGACCCGGTTCAAAATAAAGTATAAAAAATAGGGCCGGGGGTGCAGCGCAGAGGTAGAACGCCCCTGCGTTCAATACCCGGTACCGCAAAAAAAAAAAAAAAATTAAAATGTTCAGAAAGGATATTCAAGGGTTTATTTTTAATTTTTAATTTTTATACTTTTATTGGTAAATTATAGTATCACATAATATACATAATGTCAGTGGAAGTGTTTCCTTCATTAATTCTGCCTCTACCCCCCCAATACATTCTCCGCAAAAACAACTCCCTTGTTCCACTGGAATTTTTCCTCCATTATCTGAAACCCTTCTGGTACCCTGTTTACTCCCTAGCTTCTGCATATGAGAGAAAACACATGACCCTTCACTTTCTGTGACTGGCTAATCTCACCTAACATAATGTTCTCCAGGTCCTTCCATTTTCCTGTAAAAGACATAATTTTGTTCTTCTGTATTGCTGAGTAGAATTCCATTGTGTGTATATCCCCTACACTGAGATTTCATCTAACCCAAATTAGATTGGCAATCATCAAGAAGTCAAACAACAATAAAGGATGGCAAGGATATGGGGAAATAGATCTCTTCTACATTGTTGGTGGGATTGGAAATTAGTACAGCCCGTATGGAGATCAGTGTGGAGATTCCTCAGAAAACTGGGAATGTATCCACCATATGACCTAGGTGTAGCACTCCTGGGTATCTTTCCAAAGGGGAATGAAATCAGAATATTATAGTAATACATGCATAGCCATGTTTAAAGCAACACAATTCATAATAGCCAAATTATGGAACCAACCCAGATGTCCATCAACAGATGTATGGATTATAAACTTATTCAAGGGTTTATAAAGAAAAGTAACAGACACCTGACTCAAGTCCCCCATTCTCTTACCCAGTCCTTTTCAGAAACCACCATGTTTAACTGTTTTCTTTAAGTAATATGTTATCTCCTGATTTACCAATTTTAAATGTTAGCCTTTGACACTCAACTGTGGTAAATAAGAATTTAGCTCTCTTAAATCATTATCTCCATGTTTTCTTGAAATGTACTTGTAAGTCTTGAGTAAAAAAATTCACTTTACCTTTTATTCATTATGTAGACATTTTCTTCTTAAACCAAAAAAAGTTCTATGATGTTTCCTTGAGTTATTATTTTCATATTTCTTGGAATTATTACTTGCCTTTTTCTTCATTTACTCAATTTTCTTCATACCTTTCTTTTCCCCATACCCTGTAACAGCCTTGCAATACAGTTTTATGTCAGAAAATTCCATCTCGCATGTAATAGATATAGAATTTTAAGTTGAAAGTTGTTTCTATTCTGTTTTAACCTGTTGTTATCTGCCATTCTGATTTGGAGAAATTTGCTTGCATTATTTTTTTCCTAATTCTTTTCCTTTTTTCTCTCTCTGATTCTTTTTATTAGAGCTTCTATAGTCAGACATCAAATTCTCTCATTGATCTTCAAGTTTGTTTTAATCTTGTTATTTCCTGGTTCCATTTCATTATCTTTTTGTTTTACTTTCTGAGAGAACCCCTTAGTATTAAATTCCAAATTTTCTATCAGATTATGTTTTCTGCTTATATTATTACTTCACTAAAGTTGTTTCTTATTCTTTTGTTTTTAAAAAATAGCAGCCTATCTTATTTAATGGATTCAGTATCCTTTTAACTATTTCTTAGAATATTTGTTATGGATTTTTAGAGGCACTTTGTTCTACTTCTTGCATCTTCCCAAATTCATCTAAATTGCTTTTTTTTTTTTTTTGGTCTGCTTATCTATCTGCTCTGTCTTTTAAATTGTAGATTTTCTTGGACATTTGTTGATGTTTTGCTCTTCATTTTTACAACAACAAAAAAAATTCAGTTTTTCCAACAACAACAAAAAGTTCTCTAATCTTCTGCCAAATGTGGTAGGATTCTGGGAATGAGTGGGGGGAGTAGGGTGGTGTTCTCACTATTCAGTTTGACAACTTTTACCTAATACTTAATACAGTAGTCTCACTTATCCATGGATGGTATATTACAAGCCCTCCTCCACCCCCCAGTTTATACTTGAAACTCTGAGACTGTGGATAGTACCAAGCCCTATACACATTTTCCACCTACATATACGTAGAGAACTTCAAACTTTCTTTCGGAAAGTTTGGCAATGAATTCTGCTGGGAAAAAAATGACAATAGATTAACAGGAGAAGAGGCACACAGATTTATTAACATGCAGCTATGCAGAGGAGCCATACAAAATATGAAACTCAAAAAGGGCCACATACCCTCTTCATAGAGGAAAGGGACCTGGGGGATGTAGGTAATTTCAGAGACTAGTCAACTGTTTTTAGGAGATACAAATGGGCTCAAAGAGCAGACAATGCCTGGAGCAAACTTCCTTTGGGCTATAGGCATGGAATTTGATTTTCAGACTTTTCTTCTGTGATATAAGTGTAGTCTTCCTGGGTTAATAAAATTTACTAAAAAGATCACAGGAAATTGTGTTCCTCTCTGCTGATATGGTCTTGAGGTAGATAAGTGAACTTCAGAAAAATTAGCCTGCACTTGTTTCTGCCCATGAGGCAGGAGCCTAAGATGGTGCCGCCCAGCCCCTGCCACGTGGAGGCAGATACAAGAAATCAGGCTCGGGAAGAGAAACTGAAACCTAGTCTGATTCTGTACTCCTGCTGGGTACCAGTCCAATCACAGCCTGCCCCATCGCCCCTGGGGCTATGTAATCTGTGTGCTGACACCATTTGGGCTCCTTCCCAACCTAGCCTTGGGATCATCATCTCTTCCGGCTGAACCTCTTGCATCGCCCAGGTGCTCTCAGTTTGAAGTTCAAAGTGGCTTATTTTAGGTAATTGTTTTTTGAGCTCCAACACATGCATACCTATGATAAAGTTTAATTTGTAAATCAGGCACAGTAAGAAATTAGCAAAAACTAATAAAATAGAACAATTCTAACAACATAGTTAGGAAGATAGGAAGGGATCTTGTTGGTAGTCCCCCTGCACAGGTGTCTTCTTCTTCATTCCTTCTAAATCTGGTACCACTCCACTCCCATCTGCTTCTCAACATAAATTTGGAATTAGGGTCACTTCTGTCTTCTAGTTTCATGGAAGATGTGTTTTACTGGGTAATTATAATTTTTCGTGTTTGCAGAGATGATAAAATAAGACAAGATAGTCACTGCTCTGTCATCTTAAAATGTAAAGTCTTCTACTGAATAATTTCAATATAAACACTTTTTATATTTAATTTAATAATTAAATCAAATAATAATTTAATTAATATATTAATTATTATGCTTAATAATTTCTGTAACACTTTTATAGAAAGGCTTTTTGAAATAATAGTGTTATTCCTAAAAACATAACACCAGAACATTTTATTCATACCTATAGGTTTTCATTTCCAAGTATATTTGAATATGGTAGATGAAGGATCCTACCCCCAGGAAGGAACCTTACCATCTAGTAGGTGAGATGGAACTCTCAGGGAATTATTATGAGACAAAACAACAAATATAAAAGGGATGAATGTGAGCAAGGTGTAATTATGCACCATAGGCACTCGATGCAGAGAAATTTCATTTACATCTGAAGAGAGAAAATGTTCTGGAGGAAGTAGCATTTTTATATGAGACCTAATGTTTAGCTAGGATTTGGATCTACTAGGAGATTAATAAATATTTAGAGATAAATAAAAATTAATAATAATATCTATTAATAAATAGATATTAATAAATATCATTAGTCCTGTTCAGCTTTGGTGGTTTGACGCTTTTCTTCAAGGCAGTGTATCAGCAGCAATCAGCTTTAGTTATTCTTGTCTTAGTTTTCCCAAGAGAAATGAACAAAAACATTTCTATAGAGAACATTCACCATTCAGTGACAGTTATTGATATATCCTATAATTACAAAAAAAATCCTTCCTGTGAGAATTCCATTATATTAATGGTGCATGTATATTATTAAGAATTATAAATACTGAATAATAAAGCTTCAAGCTTACATGTTCCCAGATGTTATTTTGGGGCTACCACATTAACAATTTTTCAAAAACATAAGCAGTAATTAGAAATCTTTCATAATTTCTTTCAGAAACAGCACTTGATTTTAATTCTTGCATTTGAAAAAACTTGTGAGAAAAAAACTGTCAGAAGTATTGACATTTTTATAGCTTGACAAAAATTAAGCATAATTAAAATGAAATATTTGTTGCATAAATTAAACCGCAATTAATATGTTTTCTGCCGCTGCTTGAAGGGTAAGATTAAAATGGTGTTGTTAGCAGACTCCCTGCTGTGAGACTAATTTCTTGATTTTTATACCACACATTATCATACTCATTCTCACAGTAAAAGAGTAAACCAACAAGTAGAAAACACTGTTTGATGAAACTGGTACACAGAAGGAGATAAACTGACTGGAAGGCAAGGCAAGACTCCTTTTCATTTTAAGATCTGATAACTAGTTGATTCCAAGGGTAAGATTTGCACTTTTAAAGCCATTAAAATAAGTAGAAAATTGCCCTTCATTTTAGTTAGGGATGCCTTTTAAACTAGCTAGCTTATTGTTTCTGGGGTGTCTGCCTCTTTAGAAGGTGATTAGAAAATAAACAAGACATGTTATGCATAGGCCTCCCCTCTAGCTAACCAAGAAATAATGATAAATCCCATCACAAAAACTTAGGTGTGGACAATTTCAAGAAAAGTGGAAGAAAAATGGATCCTGCTAAGCACTTGGAGGAGGATCCTCTTGGAGGAGGATCACTTTTTATCATGAGAGCCCACCATCACAGAAAGAACACCTAACCTTGACAAAAGCCAGCTATCACTATTTAAAAAACAAAAATCCCAGCTGCTACCTGCCCAGTCAATGCGTCAAATATTATTTCTGTGTAAACTTTTTTTCTGGCTAATTACTTTTTTACATTAAACACCATTTGTGTTATAAATGAAAGAAATAGGCAACTATTATTAATAGTCCTCTTTATTTCTCTGAATGACTCTCTTGGGTAATGCTGCTGAATGGGATATAAATGCACCAGTGGGAATCAGAAATTATGGGGTAGGACCCATTGGCTGGCTGAACTATCGCACACCTCTTCCTCAGGGCCACGGTGGAGTCAATGCGCATGGTGACAGCATTAGAGTGTGACAGCACCTGTTGGAGGAAGTGAATTAACAGAACTCAACTCCTGTCCAAGGCTGGAGTGCCCCCCCTGCTGCCTGCAGAGAAAAGGCCATACAGTTTTATGGCTTAATAATGGCCTGCGTTCTGCATTGCAAATGTCAAATGCACTAACAAATTTCAGTTGTTGGAAAATTTTACTCCAAAAAAGCCTTCGAGCAGATTAATCAATCTTTAGGGGAGCTGAGTGGGGTTGGTCACTTGGAGTGACACAAATGGTGTGGTGACTGTATCAGTGGCCATGCTTATGCTCTTAGATTGCATGACACACTTTCACCTCTCCCGTTTGTGCTTAGAAGTCGTCTCAAGGCGGCCTTTCCTGACCACCTGATTTAAAATGCCAGCCCTTGCCCTAACTCCCTCAGTCCTTTTCTCATTCCAATCTTATTTTTCTTTATTGAATTATCATCTGTCTTCTTTATTTCTTTATTATCCACCTCCCCTTTACTAGCAATTTAAGTTCCATGAAGACAAGGATTTTCGCCCAATTTATTCTAACTGCCTACAGTAGTGCTGGGTTTAAGTAGGCATTCAACTAGTACTTTTTTTTTGTAATACAGATTAAACCCAGGGCACTCTGAGATGCACCCCCAGCCCTTTTTTTATTTTTTGTTTTGAAACAAGGTCTCCCTAAGTTGCTGACAGTCTTACCAAGTTGTTGAGGCTGTTCTTGAACATGCAATCCTCCTGTCTCAGCTTAAGTACTGGGATTACAGGCATGGACCACCACAACTGGCTCAACTTGTACTTTTTAAAAGAAAAATTGAGTGAGTAAATAAAGAAATGTTTAAAAACCAATCCTTCAAAAAGAGTAGAAAGAAAGTCATTTAACAAACATGATCATTCCTGATGATACTAGGAAAATCTTGGTTTAGTAGATGATCATGAGAATACTATTTATTAATGCTTCATTTATATATTATTTTATTACTTAGTGCAGAGAAATTATGTTGATAGGAAAGTTATTTGTTATTAAACTAGATTTCAGGTTATAATCTATACAGATGGAGCATCCCTAATCTAAAAATCCAAAATCTGAAATGCCCCAAAATCTAAAACTTTTTTTGTGTATGCTCCAGTATGATGCTACAAGTAGAAAATTTCACACCATGAAACTTTGTTTCTTGCTCAAATTTAAAAATATTGTGTAAAATTACCTTAAGCTATTGGTGTAATGTATATATGAAACATAAATGAATTTGTATTTGGACTTGGGTTCATCCCCAAGATATCTCATTATGTATATGTAATTATTCCAATTTTTTAATTCCTGATACTCCTGATCCCTAACATTTCAGATAAGGGATATTCAACCTGTATATGGTTAGTGTACATGAACAATTATTTAGAACCGCATCATGAATTTTGAATGCATTGGTTTATCTTGCATAGTCGTGCTCTCATTCATTCGTTCATTTGCTCAGTGTTACTTGTGTCCCAGGAGGCACAGTATCTGCAGTATTCTGGTAGCATATACAAGTTATTGCCACAGTGAGTTTGTCTTGAAAGAACTTAACTGAATGGTAGATATACAGTTATTCTTGTTGTTTGCAGTTGTTGTGTTCTATAAACTCACCTCAAACACTGAAGTCATGAGTACTAAAACATAGACTCAAAACTTAGGGAAAACTGTGTATTTTTGTACTTAGTTTCAATGAAGAATGACAGTCATGTAGAAATGTGATTGGACAAAAGGATGTGATACAATAATAATAGACTGACTGGGGAAACTCAGCAAAGCCTGTGTCTTCAGATTCTTCTTGGCCTCTCTGGGTAGCATTCCTTCCTCTTGAGTATTGAGCAGGACTCTGCTTAGAATGAGGGTATTATGACCCACTCTTAGACAAGACAAGAAATTGTCTATGTCAGATCATTTCTTTATGGTCAGTTCTTACACCAAAATGTGGGGAAGAGTTATGGCTGGCTTTGGGGGAGAGGGATTCTACTTCCATTTCAGTGACTTTAATTTAAATGACATTCTTAGTATTTTTAGTTAAAATTAAGTAGTTAAGGCCATGGTTTTTGTTTTGTTTTGTTTTGTTTTGTTTTGTTTTGCGGTACCAGGGCTTGAACCCAGGGGCGTTCTACCTCCGTGCTACACTCCCAGCCCTATTTTTTACACTTTATTTTGAAACCGGGTCTCACGAAGTTGCGGAGGGCCTCACTAAGTAGAGAGAGAGAGAGAGAGAGAGAGAGAGAGAGAGAGCTGAGGCTGGCCGCGAACCCGGATCCTCTGGTCTCCGCCTCCCAAATTACTGGGATTACAAGCGTGCACCACCAAGCCCGGCTCAAGGCCATGTTTTATATGTATATTTATGTTTCTATAGCTACACCGATTTATATTTGTAGCTCTACTCTGCTATACTTCTAATCTTGAATGTCTTCCAGAGGCCCATGTTTTAAAGGCTTGGTCCCTAGCCTCTGGCCCTGTTGGGAGGTGGTGGAACCTTTGGCATGTGGGGCCTGGAGGAAGGAAGTTAGGCTATTGGGAGTTGGTCCTATTGGGAGTCGGTCAACCCCTCCTGTCTCTTGCTTTGTATCCCAGCCAAATGAGGTGAACAGATCTTCCTTACTGCACGCTCCTGCCAGATGTACTATGCCACCACAGGCCCAAAGCAACAGGGCCACACAACCATGGACTGAAATCATGAGCCAGAACAAACCTTTCCTCCTTTCAAGTTGATTTATTTCAGGAATTTTCCATAGCAATGGAAAGCTAGCATGCATTCCTTCTGATACATCTTTCTGTCTTATATCTCTTTTATTATGGCCTAACACATGTGCAATGAACTGATCAAATAAGTTTACACACCTGATGTGCCATTCCTACATGTGCATTTATAGTCAATTTATAGTCAAGACAATAAAGATGAGGAGGTGCTATATATGAGAACTAAATAAGAGAAAGACAGATGGAACTACTAAGAAGAAAGATATATCAAAACAGAAAAAGAATAAAGACTCAAATATAAAACGTTAGAATTTAGATATACCTACATTGAAATTAAAAGGAATGTCTGTACCAAAGTCAAATATAAATGAACTTTGAATATGCAACTATTTAGGATTATCCATCCCCAATTATTTAAAAAATATATTTGAGAATTCCTTACTTTGAAAATAGCTAACACTTATTAAATACTTGCTGTATGCCAGACACTGTTTTAACACGTATGGACTCATATAATCATTATAACGACCTTATGAGTAGGATATTATTGTTTTCTTATTATCTCATCTCTTTTTCAAATGAAACAAACCTTACAGAGATTTATTAACATGCCCAAGATCACAAAACTCTTAAGAATAAAGCTAGATTTTATAGCCAGGCTTGGTGGTGGATGCCTATAATCCCAGTACTTGGGAGGCTGAGACAGGAAGATCACAGGTTCGAGGCCAGGCTCAGCAACTTAGAGAAGACCTCAGTATCTTAGTGAGACCCTATTTCAAAATAAAAAGGGCTGGAGGTGTAGCTCAGAGATAGAACCTCCAAAGCAGTACTGCCTCTGTCTAGAAATCCTACGAAAGTTTTCAAACAATCTGCGCAATCATCAGTGAGACTCTGGGCGCAATGTAATATGCACATGAACTTGGTTTCCTTCTTAGGTTCAGACTGATAAAGAGTCACCAATTCATATCAGCTAAAATTTGTTTACAAATGGTTTAATTGAATGAATATATGATAAATCTTATTATCCCTGCGCTTTAGAAGAACACAAATAACAGGATGCCCAGGATGTTTTTGAGAAAACTCCGAGTGAACAGAAAGAGGGAATAACTTCTGCAACTCAAATAACAGCCTAGATATTCTTTTTCCAAAGCTGTAGAGCTGTTCAAGTCATCCATTTTCTGCATGTGATGAGTGTTACGAAACCAGGCCCGGCTTGCCCACCGCACTGTATGCCAATCATAGAAATGATGAGTTTTGCAAAAGAAAATGAATTTATTGACAAGGGCAAGTGTGGAGAGACAGGAGGACCATGTCTCCCATCTGCCTCCCTGAGAGTAGAGTTGGAAGGATAAAGAGGCTGGGTGGTCTGAGGGGTGGGGAGAGGTGATTGGAGGTGAAATAATCAGTGGCCTGCACATGTGTAATCAATCTTCATAGCTCTCCATAGGATGTATGTTCAGAAAATAGTGGAGTTAAAATGATCTGAGTCTTAGTCCTCTGATGTCAAAAGGTCACCCATCGGACACCTCGGCAGGCCCAAGTGAAGAGTCGGTGGTTTCGACAAGAGCAGTCAAGTCCCTGAAAAGTAACCTAGGCAACCATTATCATCAGGACCCACACATCACAGGTGTTATCTACAGCAAAGCTAAGGGGACACTAATAATTTATTGCTCAGCTCTGACCTCCAAAATTAATGATTTTTAAAGTCAACCACAAGCAAGTGAAGCTAGAGGATTTATTCAGGTTTTCCCTCGGTTTGAAGAGCAAAGTTTGATCTAGCAGGAAAAATGTGCAGTGATCTTTTAAACCTGCCTACAAACTCTCATTTGAAGAGTATGGAAAGCCCCAAGTGCTGGCTAGATTTAGCGGAGGTTTCATTTGGGAAATATTTTTTTGATTAAAATAGTATTTAATATGCAGCTAAAAGTCCTTGCCACCCTCCTGTTTTTAGCTTTAAAATAAAAATCTTTACTTTTTAAAGGCTAATATTAAAAATAATTTAAGCTGAACAATGTGTGCATAACTTCTGATTTCATCTTGTCCGTCTAATCCCAGAGGTTTTGTCTCATATGATGTGTGAGCGCTGCCCGGCTTACTAACACTGAAGCCGGTTGTTTAAGTACTCAGTTGTGAGTATCTGGTGAAAAGCCTTAAATAACTAGATAAACAGTGCAGCTGCCAACCTAAAGTAATCTTACACTTAGGGGTGAGTGGCCCAGGAAATTTGCTCTTTGTCATTTTGACTTGGGTTTGAAAATGGACCTGGGCTGCTTTCCAGCTCAAAGAGCCGTTCACTTCCAAAGACTCCTAAATTGTCCCAAGGAGCTCATTTTGGCAGTAGATTATTTGTGTTTGGCTGGGCATCCTAATAGCAAAAGCTGTCTACTCTGGCAAGCAAGGGCTATGGCAGGATTTAGAAGCACCATCCCCAGTGTTTTTTCTTGATGAGGTTATTTTTCAAAAAGGCGATCCCCCACCCACCATTTAAAAAGTGACACGGCATGAGTGTTGTGCAGGTGGTTTTCTTGAGCTCATAAATACCTTCCCATGGCAGAATGACTATTTTATTGTGTCACTGGCAAACTTTAAGGAAATGTTAACAGCATCACATTTTCCCCAAGACCAAAGCTGCCCTAATGTCACGATCACTCCTTCCTATACTGGAGCCATCAGTTGCTGATTGACTAGGGCCAAGGGAGAATGTGGGATTGTAGGTTAAAAGCCAAGAGTGACCGTGTCTAAAAGATTTTCTTGTAGAGGACACAGACAGTAGGTATTTGAAGAGTCAGTTCTTGTTTATCAGAACAATTGTAAGTGGCTATTGTCTGACACTCTACAGGGATTTGTGGTTACCATTGTTTGGATGCTAGTACAGTGCCCAACACACTGCACATGCCCAAATGTTAACTGAATACACAGGGGCAGGTGTAACACAGAGTGAAGCGATGCTTTAGTGTATCAGGATTCCAAAAGTAAGAACGCAGGAAGAGCCACAGGATTAAAGGAAGAACACGTTAGAACCTCTATGCTTATTTTATCTCATGTATGTGTATATAATTACATTATATTACTACAGTATCACACACATGATTAGGTGTGTATTCAGGATGCTTATTCAAAAGAGTTTCGCTGATGAGGAGGATATAACCAAAATCCTGTTTCATCACAAATTTGTCTACATGTCAATGGAATTTTCCTCACTTGATGTTTGAAAGAACATGGTAAATAGAATATGAACAGAATTCTACCACTGAAGGAATGAGGGGGAAATGCTAGTGCTAAGAACCAGATGCTTTATCCTGTTCAATCTCCACAACAATGTTGTGAGATAGATATTCCCATTCTGCAGTTTATGAAATAAAACGAGTCAGGAAGTATTTCCTGTACTTCTGTTTCCTGGAACAAAGTATAGAGAATTGGTATTATTTCCTCCCTGTTTGGTAGAATTCACCAATGAAAACATCCTGGCCAGTTCGAGAGGGTTATTAATTATTGGCTCAGTTTTTAAAAAAAAAACATATAGACCTGTTCAGATTATATATTTCTCCTTATATGAGTTATGATAGGTTGTGTCTTTTAAGGAATTGGTCCATTTTATCCGAGTTATCCATTTTGTTGTCAGAGTTCCCATAGCATTCCTTCATTATCCTTTGAATGTTCATGGAATCGCAAGTTGTGGTCTGTCACTCGTTTCTGGTACAACTAATTTATGTATTCTCTTTGCTATACTGATTAGCCTGGCTGGGAGTTTTCAATTTCTTTGGTGTTTTCAAGGAAGCACCTTTTGATTTGATTTTTGTTTTCCTATTTTCAACTTCACTGATTTCTGCTCTGATTTTATCACTTATTTTATTCTATACACTTTGGATTTCGTTTTCTGTTTCTTTCTAGTTTCTTAAAGTGGAATCTTAGATTATTGATTTCAGATCTTCTTTTTTTTTTTTTTTTTTGCGGTACTGGGGATTGAACCCAGGGGCGTTCTACCTCCGCGCTACACCCCCGGCACTGTTTTTTATACTTTATTTTGAAACCGGGTCTTACGAAGTTGCAGAGGACCTCACTAAGGAGAGAGAGAGAGAGAGAGATAGGAAGAGAGAGAGAGAGAGACAAAGAGAGAGAGAGAGAGAGAGAGAGAGAGAGAGAGAGAGCTGAGGCTGGCCGCGAACCCAGATCCTCCGGTCTCCGCCTCCCAAAGTACTGGGATTACAAGCGTGCGCCACCACACCTGGCTAGATCTTCTTTTCTACTAGTGCATTTAGTGCTATAAATTTCCCCATAGGTGCTGCTTTTGCTATATCCCACAATTTTGATAAATTTTACTTTCATTTTTATTTATTTTGAAATTTTTTATTTCTTGTTTTTTTAAATTCTTTTATGAGTGCATTGCAATTCTACATCATAGTGAAGATCAATGTGATAAAAGCATACATGCACACAGCTCTTGGTGTATCTCCCTACGCATCTCACTCAGCTCCCCTCTCCTCCCTCCCTACCCATGTTAGTGAAATGGATAGTAATACCTTTACATATTGCCATAGTAGTATTTGAACTTTTTATTTCTCCAATCCTCCCTCTACCACTCCCCAAATCCCTCCCACAGTCCCCTTCCCCTACTCTACAAGTCTCTCTCTCCACGTTATTTAGAGTTGAAACTTCTTTTTTTTACTTACGTGTTACTTAGAAGTGGGTTATTTAATCTTCATGTATTTGGGGGTTCTCCACCTATCTTTCTGATATTGGTTTCTAGTTTAGGTCTATTGTGGTCCAAGAGCATACTTTGCATGATTTAAATTTGTTAAGGTATGTTTTGTATTCTTCTGTTGTTAGATAAAGTATTCTATAGATGTCAATTATATCCAGTTGATTGATAGTGCTGTTCAGTTCAATTTTACCCTTACTGATTTTCTACCTGCTGAAACTGTGGATCTTTTTGCTAAGCACATACACATTGTTTACTGTATCTTCTGGGAGACTTGACGCCTTTATCATTACGTAATGGTCCTCTTTTTTGCTGATATTATTTGCAGACTTATTCTTAAGTCTGTTTTGTCCGAAATTAATGTAACTACTTCAGTTCTTTTTTTATACTTTTATTGGTTCACTATGGTCTTATAGTCTCACATCCTAATGTAGTAAATAGGGATAGTGACATACATGAACACAGCAGTTGGTGCATTTTCCAGCTCTTTTTTGATAAACGTTAGTATGGTATATTTTTTCCATCCCTTTACTTTCACTCTGTGTTTTTATATTTAAAGTAAGTTTTATATAGACAATGTATTATTGTGTCTTTTTTATCTTTTGTCTTTTATTGTGGTATTTAAAACATTCACATTTAAAGTAACTATGAATGTAGTTAGTTAATATCTATCATATTTGTAACTATTTTTCCTTCATTGCACTTTTCTTTGTTTAGTTTTTGTTATCTAATTTTTTTAGGATTCTCTGGTTTTAATTAAACATTTTATATGATTCCATTTCTCTCTAATCTTAGGATATCAATTATATGTCTTTCTAAAAAAATAGTTATACTAAAGTTTGGAGTATATATTTACAACAATTCCAAGTCTGCTTTCAAATACCACTAACCCTTTCATGGATAATACAATGCTTTCTAACAGATTATTCCCAGTTTCTCCCTCCAAACCCTTGGATATAACATTGCTATCACTCCTTCCCTTTTCCCAGAAGCTGTCATCACCAACTACATTGTTATCATTATTATTATTTTGAACAAAGACTGTTATCTGTCGGGTCAATTAAAAATAAGAAAAGTATTTATCTCATCTCTATTTATTCCTCTCTAGCACTCTTCATTTCTTCATTTTTCTAACCTATATCATTTTCCTTCTCTCTGAAACTTCTTTCAGCATTACTTGAAAAGCAGGTCTACTTTTTTTAAAATTATGCTTTTATTGGTACATTGTAATTGTACATCATACTGAGGTTCAAAGTGATACAAACACACATGCACACAGCATTGGTGTATTTCCCTCAGCATCCCACCCCACGCCTCCCTCCCTCCTTCCTTCCTCATACATGTTAGTGAGATTGGTAATGATGCCTTCATTATTTGAACTGTTCCCTTCCTTGGTCCTCATTTTTTCCCTCCCCACGTCTCTTCCCTCTCCCCTTCCACTCTTCTACTGATCTCTCTCCTTATTTATCTGAAGTCCCTTATATTTCCTATTTTCTCTCTAGCTTCCACATATGAGAGAAAACATGACTCTTGACTTTCTGAGACTGGCTGATCTCTCTTAGCATAATATTGTCTAGTTCCATCCATGTTCCTACAAATGGCATAATTTTGTTCTTTATGGCTGAGTAAAATTCCATTGTATATCTATATCACATTTTATTTATCCATTTGTCTATTGACGGACACCTGGGTTGGTTCCATGGATATGCATGTATCACTGTAATATTATGACTTATTCTTTTGGAAAGATACCAAGCAGTGGTATAGCTGGGTCACGCGGTGATTCCATTCCTAGTCTTTTGAGGAACTTCACACTTATCTCCATAGTGGCTGTACTAATTTGCAGTCCCCCAGTAGTGTATAAGAGTTCCTATTTCCCCACATCCTCATCAGCATTTATTATTGTTTGTATTCTTGATGAGAGTTAGATGGAATCTCAGTACAGGTCTACTTTTCAAAAATTAAATAAAATATTATAATTTACATATTTATAAAAATAAGCTATTCACACTTCTGGGTTTCAGTACTTATCAACTTGCCAACATAAAAAAAATGCTACCTTGCTTCATGTGGATGTCTAAATTTATACACTCAAATTTAAGTGTGATCCTGATTATTTACTTTTGCAAAATGTTCCTGAAATGTCATGTGCAACTCTTGTACATAATGTGTTGGTTTATTATTACCTCCATAATTACCATTTTTACCCCTTTTTATCCCTTTTCATTCATTCAGTCAACAAATATTTATTTTGCACAAAACAAAGTGTTGACCCCTATAAAGTCAAAGTAAAAAATTATATTGTGAACCCCTTGATGACAGGTGACTATGTCTGATGTTTGCATTGCTCAGAGCTACTTGTGGGTGCCTTCCACAGCTATTAAAAACTATGTGTTTTAGCCAGGCGTGGTGGTGCATGCCTATAATCCCAGTACCTGGGAGAATGAGACAGGAGGATCGCAGGTTGGAGGACAGCCTCGGCAATGTAGTGAGACTGTCAGCAACCTAGAGAGACCCTATTTCAAAACAAAAAATAAAATAGGGCTGGGGGTGCAGCTCTGAGGTAGAATGTCCCTGGGTTCAATCCCCAGCACCACACACACACACAAAAATTCATTTGATAAAACTTCTAAAACATACCTGCTAATTTTGTTTTGAGGGTATAGTGGGATATTTGAAGTGTAGTTAAATGATATCTATTTAGTCATTTAACATAATCTAAATAATAATGCCAATCATAACAATATAAAATCAGTAAGAGCCGGGCGTGGTGGTGCACACTTGTAATCCCAGTACTTGGGAGGCTGAGACCGGAGGATCCAGGTTCGCGGCCAGCTTCAGCTACTTAGTGAGGCCCTCTGCAACTTAGTGAGATCCTGTTTCAAAATAAAGAATAAAAAATAGGGCTGGGGGGTGTAGCTCGG